>JBCAUA010030678.1:0-12311 GCA_038406235.1 Peronia verruculata
CTCAGTCTCTCACACGTTTGTCTCTCTCATCCTTTGCTTTGCTTATCTTTTCCTAGCGACCCTCGACTCCCTCTCTCTCTCTCTCTCTCTCTCTCTCTCTCTCTCTCTCTCTCTCTCTCCCTCTCTCTATCTTTCTTTCTTCCTAATTAGCTGTCTTTTTCACTTTCTCTTTCTTCTTTGTTTTTTTCTGTCTTTTTTTTTTTTTTTCTCACCTTCTTATTTTAATTCCTCTTCCTCTGTTTGGATGCCATTTTCGCCGTCTTTATATTCTCATCCCTCCTTTCTCTTGCATGAATGAAAGATGCATGTTCAGAAGAACAACACTATCATTATCAACAGCCCCCAGCCCTTAACTCAGAGAAACCTTGAGAACCACTGAAAACGTTACCATATAACACGGGACATAACTATGAAATAAGAAACTACACCACCATGTTATCAGTAGGAGTTAAGTCCCATATAGAAAGAATTTGATACGATTTGTCGGTTGTGGGCTGCAGCTGTACGTGGTATGTTGGTGGCAGTGAGGGGATTTATTGGTGTGCTGTTTTGTCCTCGTACATGTTCGCGTGTACATATCTTTAGAAGTGTATTCGCATTCATATATAAGAAGTATGAACAACAGCATGAAATATATATATATATATACTCTCTCTTTATATAGACGTCTCGATAGTCGTAAATAACATGGATTTTTATGTATATAATGTGTTATATTGTATAACATTATTACTATTGTTATTGTTATTGTTTTTATTATTATCATTATTTCAAATATGAAGTAGCTGAAAAGGAAAAGGGAGATGACGAAGTAGATGACGAAGGGGCGGAAGAAAGGATGACGCCTGCAAAGACACAGGTGTGGACACAAAAAAAAAAGAGAGAGAGAGATAGAGAGAGAGAGAGAGAAATGAAGACTAAGGTGAAAAAGAAGAAATCGAAGAAATAGACGAAGATGATGAGAAAAACGAAAAGGAAGCGGAAGAAATAGAATGCGATGATGATTAAAATGATGACGATGACAAGGAGGAAAGTGAGAAAATATATGACATATAAAATGGTGTAGTATTATTAACAACGGTGTTCATTTTCTCTTCTTTCTCCAGATTTCGCAAATGCCTGAAAGCTTCGACCTCCCCGCTGGCACAGTTGATAGGCAAGATTTTCTTTAACGTCGTGGGTCCCCAGTGCTTCAAGTTCACACAAAAGACGACTTGTGTTCAGAGACTGTGGTGGGGAGGTTGTCGGCAGTATGCCAGTACCAAAGTGGCTTATACCAAGAGACAACGGCGATTTAAGTAGATCACTTGTGTTCTCATTTTATACCAGAATAGCGGTTATAGAGATTTGAGAAAGAAAAATCATCTAGTTTATGTGAATACTGGAGGGTTTATGAAAGTATCGAGATATCTGGAGGGCTGTTTCACATATTCGTTGGATGATTTTCGAAACTGACGACAGCATCGGTAATCCTTTGTAAAAAACACCAGCTGGCAATGTTAGAGTAAAACTGGTGGACCTATGGAATATCGAGACACTTCAAAGCATATTGAACTCAAATATTTGTAGGATGACGTTCCGATATAATATTTAACGATAAAAGTGTCATTTGAAATCGCTGAGTAACTATTGCTCCCTTTATGACATTTTACCCGTGTTATAGAAATGGCAGCTCAACTATAACAACAGTGTAGGACAGATACATTGTTGTTGTACTGTACAGAAATTAGTAATAAGTGCACAGTCAGTTTTATGCAAAGTAAAAGGAGTAAATCTTTGCTCTGGCCGACCTTCTGGCGCTTCTAGAGTTAAAACAGATCATTACATTAGTAACGCTTTGAACGCCGTTGTGGATAAGTGACAGCTTACTGTTTCTTGGTGAAAGACATTGATTTCGACAGCTCTTGAGCAGAGTATATCCATCTCTCATGGGTAGTTTGCACACTCACCTAGAATTTTTTTTTTTTTTTTTTGCAATTTGCTCTCGAATTGCCCAAGATACTGTTATCATACCAAAAAAGCAGTCGGTATAAAGTAATGAATTGTATTTTATCTACTTTCGTTAACATTGTCATTTATATTTATGAAAGTACGACATTTCTAGATAGTTCATGAAAAACTGTGACAGTAGAAATGTCTGAAAGCAACCTATCAGTGCAGTGCCAGCGATTGTACAAAGTATTACAAGTTGTGTGACAGTTCTTTGACAGCACTATCTTTATTGTTCGAGAACTTGTCACCACTACCAGTGCAGTACCAGCGATCGTTTAAAAGTACTGGAAGTTGTATGACATTTTTGACAGTACTGTCATCATTGTGAGAGAAGTTGTCACCACTACCATACTAATGCAGTTCTGGTGACTGTTCAAAGTTCTACTAAAAGTTGTATGATAATATCACTATATGAGAAGACTTATCATGAGTGCAGATTTTCTGTATATACCACCTTTCTCATCGATAAACCCCATAAACCCTAAGCAGACTATAAAATGGCATTTAAAAAAGATAAGTACCACAATCAACGACGATCGAACTCTTCAGTATTTACTTGTTATGTAATGTGCAGAATCTGTTGATTCTCATCTTTTAATGTAATTAAAATGTTCGAAGCTCTCGAATGGATTCTCGTAAGACGCTGCATCTCCTCCATTCATTTATAAATCATAATAAGATATGAGTAATTTTAGACAAACGGAGCTCATGTGCGCTTGCAAGGCCTGTACTGTTAAAAATGCCCGTAGATACAAAATTAATGTAATACAGAGGCAGTCAGTAACTTAACAGTTCCGCCTACTGGTGGACACACAAATAATTCGATACGTAGGAAGGTTACGAAGTACAGTGAGTGTGAATGCGTAGATAATTATTCCACTGCAGCCTTGTGGGTGATTCCGAGGCAGAATAAGGGGAGTAACTACGAAAACTATATATGGATTGATATTAGAAACGGCATGGAGCACAAATGGCATCAATAAATTAACCAAAATAATAATAAGAATAATAATAATAATGTTAAATAAGGAATCGCGAGCTCAGTTCTTTGTTGTCCTATCTCTATTTTGGTCGATTTGGAGATAATACATGTCATGTGAAAAAGGGATAGTAAATCTACCATATTCTGTAGTCATTTCACGTATCACTTGCCCAAAGAGGTATATTTTGAAACTCATTTTCTCCTATCTCCTATGTACAAAAACAGTTGCTGAACATATAACAGCAATTTTCTCAAAATGGGAAAAATGGAGATAGGGCAACAGATAACTGAGCTCAACGAATGACAAATACCGAGGAATGGACACCCCAAGTGATAATGCACAGGAACTTCCATAAGGATTTATTCCGAAAACTATTGTAGTGCTGCGTCCCCTTCATAGTTATCACATCACAGTGTTAACGAATACAGTCTCCACATAGAATTAGAGAAACAACGATTAAAAACAGTTACTGATTAAAATAAGGTAATAAAAAAAGAGGAGTCTCTGCACGGATGGAAATAGCACAATACTGTGAAAACCAGCAGGCTTTCCATTTATAAGGATATCTGTACATTGCGATGGCTGTATGATTTTTTTCCTATTAGTTGATTTGTTTTGGCAGTTTAGTTATATTTCTTTGCGGACCAAACTTTAACATAAGTCCTCTTTTGTCACCATTAACTGCAAATGATAAAACAAATAAAACTATGGCTGTATGAAGTGAACGTTTTAAGAAAGCTTGCCATAGAATCACTGATGATGTAAAAATCATACATATATTTACTTTTCAGGCAGTAAGAATTTTTAATGTTTATTCCTAACTTGGCATCAGATCGCTTATGTAAAACTCCATCATAGATCTATTTCTGAGACCTTTATGATTCAGGTTCTGTTTACTTTGTACGTTACGATATCTTTTTAAAAAGCTTATTAGTCACCGATGATGTAAAAGTCATGTTTTCGCAGTTTTTTTTTCGATGCAGCAATTCTATTTATATGCTGTTCTAGAGAAGCATTTTGTTGTTTTGTCTATGTATGCTCACAGACTGGATACGATAGAATTAGTCACCGCCTTCGTACACAGCTGTAAGGCTTATGGTTGGTTAATTATATATTAATTATATATAATTAATTATTGGTGTAGAAATTGAAACTTGTCTCCAAGGCAACATTTGTGTACTGGGAATCAAGGGCAAAACTGCCAATGATTTTCTTTGTTTAATTTATCATTTGTTAGTAGTTTAGTTTGTCGTTGTTTATACAATGTTCTTTATGTGTATATTTCATTTTATAGAGGACACGATGATGTTGTAAGTTATGTGTAGATAGATCAATAGATTGAAAAATCGAACGAGAGAACAAAAGACAGACAGATATTTGGATAGACAGGCAGTCAAAGAGACGGACAGGTACACAGTTGGACAGATAGGTAGTCAGACTGACAAACAGGAAGATTCATTGGCCTGGAAGATGGACATACAGACAGACAGATAGACAGACAGACACAAAGACAGACAGATAAAACTGACCAACAGGCAGACTGACAGATAGACAGACAGAGGAATGGACAAGTTGAACAGGAATGAGAGAGAGAATGAAAGATGAAATGTGATGAGTGAGGAAATATGAAAGAATGTGTGTGTATGTGAGAGAGAGAGAGAGATAAAGTGGTATCAGCACAGTACATTTCTACAGAGGGCAGGACCATTACAACTATCACCATGCATATTATCATGTATGTCATTGCTGTCTCCTGCCCCTTGTTGTCCAGTCTCATTGACCACTAGTGCGAGCGGCACTCATATAGCTATATATTTTATATGTTGTTTGATACATGTCTGGTTGTGAAGCCTGATGCACCCATTTATTAGTGAGAAATAGAGCTGTGTTTTTGTGTTTATTTCTTTGTCAATGTTCTCTGCAATTTTGTTCTGTACAGAGCTGTATTTAAATGTGGGTTTGAAATATTATTCTTAGTTTGTTTTTGTTTTATCATTTTGTTTATTTTTATTATTTGTTATGTTTACAATTATTTGTCGTTATGTTTGAGTCAAACCCATGGGATAGATTATGCTTTATTGTATAGGATATGATCATGCTCTCTAGGCTCTATAAGGTTGTGTGGCATGTTAGCTCATTGGTTTGTGCTGTGGCCTTTGGAAGCAGAGGTCGGTGGTTCGAATCGCAACGGTTGCATGTTGTATCCTTAGGAAAGATACTTAACACACAATTTTCCTCAGTCCACCCATCTGTAAAACGGGTACCTGATGTATATCGGGGGAAGTACAGTGGCGCTGCACTGCGGCGACGCGGTCTGAAATGGCCAAGCCAATTTCCCCTCTGGGGGGGGAGGGGGGTCAAGGGATGGTACTTTTACTTCCTTCCTTTTTACTATAAGGATGAAACAGTTTAATAAAACAGAGTGGTGGAGAAATAAGAAGAGATCAAGAGAACAACTCCCCCCCCCCCCCCCATTCATTCTAACGGGTTTACGGCCTCATTCTGTACAGAATACACAATTAGCCCATAAATGTTACTGGGTCCCCTTGTTAGTGATGAGATTAGCGGAATATGTAAAGAAGAACTCTAGATCTATGATGTCTTCCTTTCTAAATGATTTTGCGATACTTGAGCTAGACGAGTCTGGTTTTTTTTTTTTTGTGTTGTTTTTTCAAAATTTGAAACCATCAGCATAAGCTTGTTTTGACAAAATTGTGAAATGGGGTGTGGCCTAACAGCGAGTAGATTTTTTTTTTTTTTTTTTTAAGCGGTTTTGTGAAAGAAAATTATTTCAGAGTTGAATTTGTTGAAATGTATTGAGTAAAGGTCCAAATGCTGTTATTTAGGCAAGTAACATGATTTCGGTAAGGATTAATAATAATAAGGATTGGCAAAGCAATGAGACATTTTCTCACTAAAAATCAGCTGCAGCAGCAGGTCACCGGCATTGTCTTTGATTGCCAATTTCTGCTAGATGCAGAACACTGATTTTTTCCAGTAGAAAGGAAAATTAATACGCATTAGTGTGATACCAGTAACTCCATGTAAGGGAATGACCAGTGCCTGATTTCATCCTGTCGTGTCAGAATTGTGTCTCTTTCCTTTCTTTGTTCGTTGGTTCTGAGGAACTCCATATTACTGAGTTTGCGCTTTATTCTCCAATAATTTTTAATAGTTTATATACATAGGCTTTTGCCACGGATTTTGTCGGTTATGTGCCACTGAAAAGGAGCCGCCATCACAATTAGAAATCAATTACCTATTACATCATTGATATCGCCCATGTCGGTAATTCACAGGTTATTTAGAATAATGTGCTGACAAATCAATATATGGCGCCATATTTTGACACCTTGGCAGTTAAAGATACTTTTGTTTATATGATATTTGAAAATCTAGGCTTATTTAAACATTAACATGCTAGTCTTTGTCAGATTTTTTTTTCTATAATTCGTTTAGGTTGCTATTTGTCAAATCATACATCTGACTAGGCTTTCATGAGCACAATCTGTGCTCTATGTTTTACTGCTCGCCATTGCAACAAATCTTTCAAAATTACACAGATAACACGTAAAAATACTTTTTAAAAAGAAAACTGTGGAAGGTAAAGATACTTTTATTTTTTTACTAAAGATTCATCACTAATGTAAACTACAGAAGCATCACTAAAGTAGATTTCCTCTGTAAAAGTCCCACATTAATCGTTTATGCGGTGATAATTTATCATCGCCAGTTCGTCCTTATAAAGTTGTATTTTGCTCGTAAGTTACTACAGATATGACACTGGCTATAGAAGCGTTGACTTAGGTAGAGCAAACAGCTACAGATGCTTTTGAAAGAGAAAGAGAAAGAGAGACCGTTATATTTCACTCATCTGTAATATAGACAGCTGGGTGACCTTCATGGCCTAATTTCTGTAATGCATTTCTATTCCATGAGGGGAAAAAATGGTAGAGGATCGATATACCGGTATTGCATTTTTTTTTTTTTTTTAATCCTCGAATTGTATATTTCAACATATCTGCGTCACATGCAAGATAAAACTCGGCGACTTAATCTAAATGAATTACGAAGAATGAGTGATAACTGATTTCGCCGTGTACAACAAATGTTTAAAAAGATATGTGTACGAGAAACAACTGAAAGAGTGCAGAATAAAAAACAAAACAAACAGATCTAACCAAAAATTAGATCGAATTGCAAAATGAAATTTATTTCCAAGACATTGGTTTCTTTTCTGCGTGCTTTTTTTTTTTTTTTTTTACTTTTTTTTTCTAATTTAATGTTTTAAAATTAAAGTTCTTTAGCCACGTTTTATCTACCTCACGATAAGTTTTATACCTGAACTTGTTTTTAACCCTGAAATTTTAAACTTGTTACGTCTCATAGTGTTACTGTCACCTCAGCACGAGATCATTTAACAGAAAGATTAGTTTTCCGTTCTACTTTCTTTATTACTTGTTTCTTTTTTTTTTTTACATGTATTTACTTTTTTTTTTTTTAAGTCAAAATCTTGTTCAGATTATTTTGATTGCACAATACAATATTGAAATTTCATACTCAAGCTTTCCTTCCTTTTTGTGTCACTTGTGTTTCTTTTATGGCAGCCATGCATAATTATGACAACGACGATGCTGGTGAGATGGGAGAGGAGAATGATGAGGAGAAGGAGGGGGAGGATAAGGATGATCATGGTGATAATGAGGAGGAGAAGGAGGATAATGATGATGACGATGGCGGTATTCACTTTAACGTCGAGAACAAGATGTTTATATGTTATTTGCTTTTTTTTTTTTTTTAATTGTTTGATTAGTTGCCGGTTGAACAGTCTTTTTCTATTTTATAAAACGATGACGACGATGGCGGTGATGATGGTGATGATGATGATTTTATTAACTCGATGAGGGACTAAAAAAGTTTGAGAAATTGGCCAGTTTAATCAGTTTATCTAATTTTTAGTATACGAGTTCTACGGAGTGCTGTTTATTTCTTATACATGTGTTAAGTTAGTTTCGATTGAGAGTCGGTCCTAAATTTAAAGACACTTATGTATAAAACGAAGATAGTGATAATTGTTGTTGCCAAAATGTTTTGATATAGTGATTTGTTTGTGAAAAACATGAACTTCATAGTTGGTTGCTCGCTTTGCTCACGCTGTGAAATGATGCTATTGTCAGTAGTTGATAGGGCTGAATAAGGAGCCAGTTAACGGTCTAACGGCGATCCTAGCGAAGAGAGAGAGAGAGAGAAATAGTGAGAGAAAGTCAGAGAAAAAAATGAGAGAGAGAGAAAGATATGGAGAGCAGAGAACGGGAGAATGAGTGAAAGAGTGAGCATGAAAGTATGTGAGAGAGAGAAAGAAAGAGACGAAGAGCCCGAGGAGAAAAAAAATAGAGAGTAAGACGAAGAGAGGACGGGGAAAAAGAGACAGGAGGCAAGGAAAGAAGAGAAAGAGTGAGAGTGGGTGGGTGAGAGGGAAACAAAGTTTCGAGAAGGAGAAAAGAGAAAGAGAGTGATAATACCTGTATCTGTATTCTCACGAGCGCAGAGGAGAGGGAGAGAAACTGTTTTAAATAAAAAGCAAGCGTGACTTTTTTTT
The DNA here is from genome assembly GCA_038406235.1 of Peronia verruculata. Classification (NCBI taxonomy): domain Eukaryota; kingdom Metazoa; phylum Mollusca; class Gastropoda; order Systellommatophora; family Onchidiidae; genus Peronia; species Peronia verruculata. The sequence goes on from JBCAUA010030678.1 coordinate 8,575, forward strand.
TTTTTTTTTTAATGTTCTATATTGAGGGAAAGCATTGCGATTTCGAATAAAGACAGAGACAATGGATGATGGTGATGATAGTGCTGTAGAAACAGCACAATTAATTACAAGGCAGTCCACAATAGTATTCTGTTCACGAGACTACATAGTAGTAGTACGCTTACATATAGGCTACTTATTTCCTCTGTCAGGTGCGATATGGTAGTAATTAGGTAGTCATTGGTGTGAATCTTTCAGTACAACTGGAAGCGATTTAGATCTAACCAGCGGGACTGAAAGAAAAGAAATACCGGTATGAAGACAAGGCAAGAGACAGGCTCAGCCTTAGCGATGACGAAATAGGGGAGATCACTAGGGCATAAAAGTGTCAGTCTTGTCAAAACATGAGTAGCTTCCCTTTGATAGAGTTCCTCTTAATCTTATCCTTGGTTTTGATTTGTTTTCCTCGCTCTTTGGAGAAATTAAATGAGGACTTTCTACAGCGAACTGAACTGAGAAGAAAAGAAAAAAAAATGATACTAGATCTAGATTCTAGATCTAGAATGGGATTTTTGTGGAAAACAATCAAGTTTATTTTTTTTCCAAATTGAGTCACGGTTCGGAATTTTCCGATGTGTATAATTAGTAGTGGTTAACCATAGTGTCCAGAATCCGTCCGAGACTCAGGTGATCCCCTGGAGCCCACAGATTCACTCGCATAAATTAGCGAGCATCGCACCACTTTGTCCCTGACCTCTGGAAACTGCAGTGGTCCAATGAACATTGCCTGGACTTGTTCTGTGGTGAGAGATAGCTGAAAAATAAAGCCATTCAAACGGATGCGACTGATTTTTCAAGGTGAGTCCAGCACCTTAGAAGATAGGCTATAGTATAGATCTCTTATCTCTAAATCTAGATCTAGGCCAAGATCTAGACTAGTCTACATCGAGATCGAATTCCACTTTCATCTCCTCTTCACTTGTGCGTCACACATGTAGCTTTCAGTATACACATAGATCTAGATCTAGATCTAGCTGCTCGCTTCTGGCATCTGTTTTCATCTCATTCGTCGTGCGACCTCATTTTGATAACAATTGTTCATAGTAATATGTAGAGTAATTATTGATGTTAATTCAGCGGCAAATGAATGCTCGTTACTAATCTGGGCTACTTAGCCATAATAATGGGGATTATTCTCAACCAGTTTGGCATACAATATTTCCCTTCGCCAAGTTAAGTTATACCTGTAGTGCGTCTTTTCGGCCACCTGCCGACAGCTCCTGTCTTTTGTAAGATACAAGGGTGTTAACACACACAATGTAAAAAAGGGGGAAAAAATCGCTTTTCTTGTTGACATTTTAAAGACAAATCACAACAAAAAAAAAAGAAGAAACAAATGATAAAATTATTGCGTTGAGGAAAAACATTTCCCTTAGTTTAGTTACACCATGATTTTGTTTTGGGATTCAGGAATTCTCGACAGATCTAAGTGCATTTTTAGCAAAGAACTTGAGAGTGATTTTTTTTTTTTTTTTTGTATCCTCTTTACACAGCTTGTTCAATGCCCTTTGTTTTGGCAAAAGAAAAAGGACTGGTTGAAAATAGATGTAATTCCCAACACCCTGTGTTGAGATAATTAGCCCAGTGCCAATCGAAATAGTAGTATGATTTCTCTGGCTGTTTTTGAACTAGTTTGCTTTACAATTAGGTCTAGTTTTAGGTGTGATTTTTTATTTTTTTTTGGTCTTGTTTGTTGTTTTGAAGTACATGTACTGAGACTCATAAGTAGATTCAGTGTCTGGGGAATCTTTATGGTTATGGTTTTTATAAGCTTTTCAACCTCCTGTAGTGGTGGTTATCTTCTGTTCCACCCATGTCATAATCATAGTATGGCCTATCATTAGCCTAGGATAAGGGAGGGCAGTGATCCAAATATACTACTAAATCTGATCATAATAAACAAGGATAGGAGTGTTGTGATTTGAGGTGCCAGCCTCCTGATGAAAGTGCTATAGGTGTGAATCATATTGTGTGGATGAGGAAAGTTAGAGCATGCTCTGCATTTTAATGGCTCAATTGTCCTCCAGCATTTTGGGTTAGAGAAGCCTGATTTTTTACCTTCTTGGATAAAAGTGAAACTTTCAAAGTTCTCAAGTGTAGTTAACATTTATCATAAAGCAGTCTTGGCTAAGACACTTCTCTCAATGCAAAATTTCCCAATGCAAAATTTTTTCCTTAGAATTTCATCTGACTAAAGTTGGCCCCCACTTAACACCTATTTTGCAGATTGACAGGCCATGCCAAAAAAAAAAAAAAATGTGTGCATTGGGAGCCATGGTCAAGAGGTTAGGCCTCTGCTTTTCAGTCAAAGTGCCCTGGACTCAAATCTTACCTGAAAAATAGGAAAGATCCGAACATGCCTCTCAGTGGCTTAACCTTTCCCTAAATTCTCAAATGAGAGCGCACTATGTCTAATAATCTCAGACATGATCAAAGATATTCAGAAGTCCTGAGTGTACTTTACACACACTGAAGGAGTTTCAGTAATTGAAGAAGAAATTTTTAAAATTCTAAAAATTTCTATCTACACTAGTGACGAACCATGACCCACATTTAAAATAGATCTTTTTTTTCCAGCCATGCAAACAGCCAAAACTCCCCATCTTATTTTAGTAGGAGGGTACAAACACTCCAAATTGTTCATTGCTGACAAAGATAAAGACATAAAAAAATGCTTGAGACTGGTGACAACTGTTCTCAGTCCTTGTAATGGAGCTGGAGCAAACATCAGTGGATGTTCTATTTTTAACAGGGGGTACAAGCACTCCGCAGGGGATTTCATGGTTTTTGCTTACTCAAATATGATAAAAACTCAAATGGGAGATCATTGTGCTCAGTCCTATTGCTTCCCTTTACAAAAGACAGATTGATAAGTAGTGGAAAGAAGAAAAAATAATTTTGCACCCATTACATGAAATACACACCATGAAAAAATAAAAAAAATGAAAAACCTATGATGCAAAGAGAATGTTTCCTTTTTATTGACAAAATTTTATCTTTTTTTTTTTTTTGGCAATCAGTTTTTCGAATAGCAAGCTGTAAAAGGATTTTTTCCACTTTACACTGCTTGCTCAACACATCTTTTGTCTAGCAAGGGGAAGTAACGTCTGATTAAAAAGATCTCCCCTTACACAAGTCCCTCTTTTGGAAAGGGCAGATAATCTGCGAAACAATCTACTAAGTCTTACATAAGATGAAAACAACAAAAGTAATAGACTTTTTCTCCAGTTGACACCAAATATCAACAAACCACTCTTGCATCATTGGTAAAAGTTTCAGTAATTCCAAAATATCTTCCCAATGTTCTCAGCAAGTGCGACAGGCATTGCATTAAAAGCAGAGATAGTCTAATCTCAGATTACTGGAATTGGATCTGACATAATATCATAAATATGAAGCCTACAAAACAGTAGCAGTAATTAAGTATTTTTCCAATTGGCTCCTTATTGTTATACATGTATAACAAACCACCTTTTGCCTCACTGATAACATTCTATTTTGAGAACTCTGGACTAACACAAAACAGCACAAGTTGCCCCACAGACGGAAGTTTTGTAATCTTAGGACACCTCACGTAAAGCTAATGGGAAGTGGTTTTTTTTTTTTTTTTGCCCCCTCCCCCCCCCCCCCTATTCTTAGGACACCTCACTTAAAGCTAATGGGTTGTGATTTTGTTGTTGTTGTTGTTGTTGTTGTTT
>JBCAUA010030689.1:0-12311 GCA_038406235.1 Peronia verruculata
ATCTATCTATCTATCTATCTATCTATCTATCTATCTATCTGTCTGTCTGTCTGTCTGTCTGTCTGTCTGCCTGCCTGTCTGTCTGTCTGTCTGTCTGTCTATCTATCTTTCTATCTGCCTGTCTGTTTGTCTGTCTGTATCTATCTATCTGTGTGTATGTCTGTCTCCTGTCTGTGTACCTGTTCCCTGTCTGTCGATCTTTCTGTCTATCTGTCGGTCTGTTAGTTGTGATATTTTATATGTTTTGTCCCTAAAGAAAATGGAGAGGAAAAAGAAGAAAAGATTTCGTCAGCGATAACAAGAAGAAATTCCGGAAATTTTGAGCCTATAGTTTGGCTCCACACTAGGGCTGCAGTCAGATTTCAGCTATCATTTGGCCAAAATTCTGGCCATTATAATGTGAAGATTTAGAACAACTCCGTTTAAGTTATGACTGAAAGGCTGATTTTATTTATTTTCATTTTATGCCACTGTGTTTGTAGCCCTTCAATTCTATGAAAATTCAGTTTTCTGGGGATTAAGTGCACACCAAGTTTTGATATGAAGAATTTTTATAGATAGAAATTTGGAGATTGGAACAGCTGGGAGAATGTCAATTTAAATTAACATTATGTGTCAAAGAGTATTATAACTCATTGGCCATTTCAAAGAATAATTATTTTTAATTTTGTTTTTTTCTTTTAATTAGAATCATTGTTGTCAAGCGCCATGCCTGCCAATCTATCACAATATTTTTCTTCAGTTATGTATCCTTGAAAATCATGGCAAACTATCTTGTCTCAAAAATACATCTAACACCAGGTACCGAAGTTGCATTCCTTCTACATTTAAAAAATAATAATAATAAAGTATTGCAAAAAATGCCGGCCCAAAATTTTAATATGTACAGATGGTTGGATATCTACACCAGTATGAACTCTTGTATCTTGAATGTAGTCAGTAAGTAGTTTTGTTAGCAGCATATTAAAATTTTTGTACAAAAATCCAATATAGCCTTTCTTTCCATAGCAAATACTTCAGACATGTATTTATTTTTATGTCATTCAAAATATCTGTTCATTTTTTTTGCAGAGTTGAATTGAGTTTGGTTTGTAAATATAAATCAAATGAAATTGCTGTGATAGGTCAGCAACGAACCTAAATTTAATGTGTTCTCTCATTTCAGATAACAAGTACATCAGTGGGAATCTTGACTTCCACCGCTACCAATCCTCTCCAGGGCGAGTCGATGACCCAGCAGATGACAGCGATACTGCCACTGATATCCTCCTAGCCCAGGACACGACGCCAAGAGGTCAACACTGTAAGTCTGTCTGGCGATCTGTCTGAGAGATGGACTAGCTCCATTATTCTTTGAGACTGAACCCACTGATAACACTTTACCCTTACTTGTTCCCATGAGTATACCCAAATAACAACCCTTAAACATCATCAGTCTGTGATTGATGCTGAACAAATGAGAGGAACTATTGGGATGTCTTGTTTTCTTTTAAGAATTATAACTGTATTGCGAAATCCAGTCACTTTCATTGTGTGTGTGTGTGTGTGTGTGTGTGTGTGTGTGTGTGCGTGCGTGCGTGCATGCGTGCGTGCGTGCGTGCATGTGTGTGTTTCTTAATAAGAAGAATAATTTGAAAAGAACCAGTGATATCTCTGAAGACAATTTTGTTTGCAGTGCTCATGAAACCAGATAATAAAAGTAACAGAAATCTTCTCATCAGACCTACTTAAGATTGAGTTGTACCCAGTAGTTAAATACATGTATTTTAGTTCTCAAATCAAAGTCATAAGGAAATTTTATGCTTCGTTTAATCTTATGCAGAAATCAAGAGCTTTTCTCAGTTTAATAGCTCACCTGCCATAAGCTGATTGAAATAAAAGAAAACATGAGCACCGATTAATGATTAGTTGATATAAAACACCGTGCAGCTTCTACATTCTATAGACTTCTTTTCATAGCACATTCATCACAGACAATTGCATCTGCCTTGTACATGTATTTGTGGTATCTGTTTGCTCAAGATTTTTCCTGTGAATTTCTTTCAGATTTCAGATGTGGTTAACAGTTAAACTTTTGATGCTTAACTACATCATGATCCCCAAAATTCCACCATTTTTGAAAGCATAGCCTTTGTGCCTTCTTCAAGCTGGGAAAAGAGAAAAAAAATTGTAGCTCTGTTTGTTTGAGGTTGACAGAAAAAAAAAAATGTGCGGCACATAGGTTACAGAATAGTTAGCCTAATAGTTAGAGAGGATGACAATTATTTTGTTCATATAGTACAAATGATAATTTTTTTGCCCGAAAAGTATATATTATGGCCAAGAAAAAACATGAAATGGCTTTTTCACGCATGTCAACAGCAACAGTGGAGATAAAAAAAAAAAGGCCAGTAACTGTGTAGTTTGCTAACAGTTATTGTGGTGACATGGATTATCTTGCTTACACTTGACTGTTTTTTGTGTGGAGGAGTACAAGCCTGTATGAATGAACTTAGCTATTTTGACTTCTTCATTTAGCTTATCAGAGAAGAAATTCTTTGGGCTCTGATGGTTCTCCCGTCTCGCTTAGTGATGTAGATGAACCCACGGAGAGCCAACTAAGACGGAGATCAAAATCTGTTGACACAAACAGAGGTGAGAAGCCAATTTTACAAGAGTTTTTTTTTTCTTCTAGCTGAGCAGATAGGGCACACAAAACTTTATCAAGGAAAGATTACTTTGTGAAAAAAGAATTTCCTCATAACTTGTGTGATCTCAGAAAACATCCCTAAGAAAAATAATAAACAGTTATTGCATGGAGATCTGGTTTGATTGTACCTCCAAAATATTCGGTGACATGTAACTCAATCCATCTCCCTTGCCATATTTACAAAAAGTGAGAAAAGGCCATGACAGTACATGTATGCAAAATCAAGTTAACTTTGATAAAAACTGCAATTTTCTCACAATAATGGTAGTGGTATTTGTGTCAATAACATTTTTGAGAGTCCCATTCAACACTTATCAGTTTTTTTTTTCAAATTCATGAGAAGAGAGGCTGCTGTACATATATTTTGTTCATTCAGTTATTGACATGTTCTTGCTATTTGAAGTTCTATGAATAGGACATGGATTGTTCCTTTAATTAATCACAATTGAATAAAACAACCAAGAACCAGATCTATTACATAACTTTGCTGTATCAATACACTACTCCTACACTATTAGAACTTTTATTTCAGCCAACCAGTTCTAGATAAGGATATGTTTTCTCTCCAAATTCTGATTTGCAAACCTACCTTTCTGCTTGTGTGACATAATCCCATAAAGAGATTTCATTAACACCTACATTTATCTATTTTTACTTTAGCCTGGTTGCTGATCCTAAGTTTGTTTTACTTCCCCTTGTCCTGTAAACTGTGGTAAAAGACATTAATTCTGCATTTGCGGATATGTGTGCCTTAGTTTGTGTGCTGTTGGGGTTTTGTGTTTTTCCTTTGGATTGAATTTTTCTTTTCTGACTGATACACTGACCATCTGACGCTGACTATTCCCTTTTTCTGAGGGAGTGAAGTGGGATTTGTTATACTGGTACCTATTGCAACCAAACCGAACCAACAGAATAAACTAAAAAAAGAATTTTTAAAACACTCATCAAAAAACCATGCCTACTTGAAATTTCTGCACTTATATTCTCTCTTTCAGTTTGCTGCACAAGTTTGAGAGAATTGTCACTGTTTTATCATGAACGTATGTCTTAACTGCCAATAGTCTGTGTAAAATCTGTAAATGTTCATAAGAATCAGGCCAACATAATGTGAAGGATGCATATCAATAACAGAACAGTAACTATGAATGTCATGTGAATTTGTATATAAAATATATATGTGTGAGATGCGAGACAATGAAATCAGGCTGTTGTCAAATTATTCATTTCCCTTTTGTTTCGTGAAAATATTGTTGCCCTACTTCAAAGTAGATGTCCAGATATAGGAGGTTTAAAGATGACAGGATTGACCTGTTGCTGCAGCTGAACCTAGAGAGAAAATGGCCGATCACTTTTCTCAATCCTTATTGATCATTATTAGGCCTTGCCACTAAATCACAATTTTTGGACTGTTACTCAATCTATTTTGGCAAATTTAACTCTGACATGCATTTTTAGATTGATCTTGAAGGGTTATATGGGAGAAAAAAATGTGTTAAAAATTCATTCACTGTTGAAAAACGTGATTTCTCTGGTCACCAGCTCAGTTTGATAAGCGCCTGATTTCACTGTGTCGCATCTCATTTACATGTAATTCGACAAATTGCATATGTTTCTGAAATGAACTTACAGATCCTGAAGTAACTAAGGTGTTGATTTAATGTAAAATGAAGGATTATAGTTTAAAATATTATTATTTGCACCTGCACTATGATACAACAGTGTCACTGGATTCAGCAAGGAGCCGTCAGCTGTCGACATTACATCGGACTGGGTCAGCAACTCGACCATTGACCCACACTGATGCCATGAATGGGTCAAGCGGCATGCGCAGTGTCCTGCCCACACCACTTGTCACGCAGCATAATAAGGGAGAGCTGATGAACAAAAATGTTGTCTCGCTACTCAACAGGTACAAAGAAGTGTCAGCTGTTTGCTTTTTAGTACTAGTAGCTGTTTTTGAGCCTGTGATGTCTTTGGCACGATGGATAGACATGCAGACAGACAAATTAGTAGATTTGTAGATGTTTAAATGACAGACAGGCAAACAGTCAAATGGGCTTATAGACAGATGACTAACAGGTGGACAAACAGACAGATAGGTGAACAAAACACATACAGACAGATTAGCTAACAAACAGATAGACAGATTAACAATGTTATCTTTATTATTACAATGATATAACTATTTTGTTTTGGGATTGAGACTGTCTGTGACTTATTTTTTGAAAAGGACATCACAGAAAAATATGATTTTAACATCATGCTGTAGTAAAGTTGTATTTCTCCTATAGTTATAATTTTGTCAGTTTCTTGTCATTAACATTTCACATGAAAAGGACAGTAGCTTTTCTTAGGTTGTCGTCTCCAGTCAATGCTTTTTATGTACTTGTATAATGTCTTTTCTAGCTGAAGTTGACTACATTTGATACCAATTTATATGAAGCTTATTGCTTACAAATATGATTTTGATGAGCATTCTTCAGGATCATCCTGCATTTCAGTCTGAAACATACTAGCACTGATGATAAAAATGATATATCTGGAACTGGATTTAGAAAAACTGCATCTTATGTGGTCTTTTTGTTTTTCAAGATTCCTAGATGTCAAACTTCTCAGCTTAGGCCTTCCCTTCCCACTGATCAATGTTTTACTTGCCAAAGATAGTAAAACCTCTACAATTGCATATGCATCTGATTCACCTTTACATGCTGTGACTGAGCATATCAAGTATTATGTTTTACATGTATTTGGAGTATCAGTCAAACAAGGAATTAAAGTCACTTTATTCATGAATTGTATTTTAATAACAGTTCCTTGACACAAGGCTTGAGACCATTTGCTCCACGAAGCCCAGCCGATATTCGGACAGGGGATGTTGTCAAGTTTTCTCGACTCGGTGGGAAGCTGACCCAAGGTGTGGTGAAATATGTCGGCCATTTGCCGGGAAGGAGCGAGGCTTACCTGGGAGTAGAGTTAGACAAAGAAGGTGAGAATCTTGCAGATATATTATGTTTGTTTGTATGCAGGTAATAGGTGTTTAAATGCAAGGAGTGAAATGTGTTTGGGTGTATCGCTAGGTAGAGAAGGTAAGAAGCTTGTAGCTCTCTTAAATATGTCTCTTACATGTACATGATAGGGATGGATTAGGTAGTATTGTGTTAGTAAGTGTGAGATTTACTAGGCTAAAGAGAGAGATAAAGAAGGTGAGAAATGTGCAGACCCATTTGTTGGTGAGTATATGCAGGCAGTAGATCTGTATGTAAGTAATAGGTATTATGCAGGTAGTAGGTGTATGTAATGAAAGAAACAAAGCTTACATGTGAGCAGGTCTAGACAGAGAAGGTGAAAATCTTTCAGATCTGTACATAGGTATGTAGACCGTATGTATACAGCAGTATGTACTATGATGTATGCCAGAAGTGAAGCCTACTGGATAGTAATGTGAAATGAAAAAGGTGAGAATCTTGCAGATCTTATGTAAGTTTATAAGTATGAATGCACATGGTAGATGTATATGTTGTTATAGGTATGTATGCAAGTAGAGAGGATTACTAGGAGTGGACTTAAAGAAGACGAGAACCTTGCAGATCTATGAAGAATTATGCTAGGACAAAAACAATGGATTTGAGATCATTTTCACCAGGGATTTCCCCTGACAAATGTTTGGCAATGTTTCAGTCTTTAGCAGAACTTAACAATATGAAATTAATGAGAGTGATGAAATAAAGCACAGTATTAAAGACCCTAAAATTCCATCTTGGACAAATGGTATTTTGGGTCAGAAAAAAACAAAGGATGGTTTTTACAGTTGTCTGCACAAACTGAAGGAAAATTTTGACAGTAGGATATGGGTGGATTCTGGAAAAACATACGAATATGTGAACACAAACAATTTATTTATCAATATGTTACCATGTTACATCATGTAGGAACATATGAAACAGTGCACAAGTTCACCATATATAAAATTTTAGGAATTATGTATTGACACATACACTCATAAAATATACATACGTCTACTTATTTAGATATCTATGAACACCTGTATGCCTTCATACATACTTATACACCTACAGATGTATACCTACATAATATCTGTGTCCATCCATCCTTCCATCCATTTTTCCATTAACCCACCCACCCATTTTCCAGCCATCTGTCCATTCATACATTCATGCATCCATCCATCCATCAATCAATCCATCCATTGATCCATCTATCCATGCATCCATCCATGCATCCATCCATCCATCCATCCATCCATCCATCCATCAGTAAATATACATTCACATACACATGCATATCTTCATGCCAATATAATGTATACATGCATGCATACATATATACAAACATACATGCACATACACGTGTAGATCAACAGAAAAATAATGAGATATTGCATACCTTCAAAAACATTACTGGTTTAAAATGTATTCCTAGCTCAGAGTTTCATGTTAAACCACAAGTGACCAAAAAAAAAAAAAAATTAATTCTTGTTTTAATTAAGAACATTTTCTGACCACTAATACAGCCACTGTTGATTTGTGGATTTAAATGTTCAAAAGAAGGCAAAAATTGTTGATTTTTTTTAGATCAGAAGAGGCTGCCGAATGAAGAGATTGAAAACAGTTATAAAAAAAAAAAAGATTTAATTTGTGCTGTTTATTTGCTTACAGCTTACAGCACTTTAGAAATTAGGCTCTTGTCAAAGTTTGAGCATACGGAGTTATTGCTATCACTCTAAAGCTCATTCATTTCCTTTTCTGTTGCTGGAAAATCTTCCTTCTACCTTAGTAGAAGTTGAGATTTTGGCAATTAACGATGATGGGGGTGACTTGTTGCATCATCTGAATTTAGTGAGAAAATGGCCAGTCACCTCTGTTAATGATCCTTATTGGGCTATACCCCTAAAATGCAATTTTGGGGCTTTTACTCAATCTGTTTCAACAAATTTCATTTCTGATACTTAATTGTAGAGGGGTGGGGGTTACATGAAGAAAAAGTAAACAGCTTAAAAATTCTTTCACTGTTGAAAAACACATGATTTCTCCAGTCTCCTCATTTGGACAAGCACCTGATTTTTATTGTGTCATGTCTCATATTAAACATTTCCTTGCTATAATGTATAATTTTTCTTGCTTCACAGATGGCAAACATGATGGAACTTTTGAAGGCATTAGATACTTTAAATGGTGAGTCTACATGAAGAAAAATACAAGTTCACCATCTGTTTATGTGGCCATAATAAGCCTGTTTAAATGGCTTCAGTAATTTTTATATAGCATTTGTTCAATTGATTTTTAATTGTCTCATTTAATCTTATTTCAGCATATCTGTTAAGTGATAAAGATGAAGGGTATTTATATAGCACCTCACCCCCAAAGGGCTCAAAGCGCTTTACAGAACCAAAATGTTTTACAGCCTCACACACAGAGTACGCCGCAATACAAACAGGAGCAAAGGTATAAGCCTACATACATAGTCATAACATGGCATACAGACATGATCTGAGATGTGCTCTCATACATAATAATGTAATACAAGTCAAACACAAATGTAAATCTGTAGACATGACTCACAACCATTTTGAGGGAAAAGCTGGAAAAAGCTACTTAGGCAGATGTGAACTTGTTGAAGAATTATGTTATTTAGCTGTTGTTTAATGATTCTAGGCTTGAAAAGTTGCCTTGTTAATTTCAGTTTATCTAAGCTCAAAAGATCTATTTATTACGACTTTAGTAGTCTAGTTTACCTTACTTCAACAGATCTATTTAAAATGACCTGGATCTACCTGTATCTGTTTAAGTGATCTCAATACTGCGAGGTTTCATAATGATCCAGCAATTCTTCCATTCTGAAATGTTTTCACGCATGCAATTCAGAGATAACATAACCAGCTACTAATTTCTTGACCTATGATTATGAAAAAAATCTGAAATGTGATTTAAGTCTGAACATTTTGGGGAATTTTGTTATTGCCTGACAAGCCGGTAGATTGACATGTTTGTGTTCTTTACTTTCAGTAAACCCAGCAAAGGTGTTTTTGTGGCTTTCAACAAAATAGTAATGGCCTGGGCACCATGAAGAGTAAACTCATCCTGTCGCTTCATCTAAGAAGAAAACCAGGATAATACAGATGTTGTCCTAATATTTGTTACTTTGTGCTACTCAATATCCGACTGTTCCAGGATGAGTAATATTTTGGTGAAAAACTGTTGGAAATGGTTCTATTTCTGTGCAGTTGCTGTACCATGATTTGCAAACAAGTGTGAAAAAATGGTTTAATGTTCATTTGAGTGAAATGTAATCAGTACTAACAATATTGTTGCCTGTGAGTTTTAAATATACTATTACTACCATTCATTGTCAGCATATGATAAAGGGTTTCGGGGCAAATTGCGACAAATGCTATTTTTGAAAATTTTGAGTTACCCCCCTTGATACTGAGAATGTTGGATAGTGTTGTATGGATGGACTTTCCTTTTCACCAAAATGCGACTGGTCCTTCCCAAAAGTCTTCAGAAAATTCTAGTACTTAATGATATATGACTGACATCTGGAGAACAAATTGTCATTTTTCTCCAAACGATGATTTTGGATATGTCTCATTTTGTCCCAAAACCCTTCATAATATAGCGCATCTGTGTAGTTTTAAACTAGAGTGAAGAAACTGCGTATCAGATTTAGTTGCCACAGTATGGTGATAAAAATTATCATGAGGTTATACATTTGTGTAGTATGTCACATGTAAGAAAGACCACTTTAATTGTTATGGCTACTTTCTATTGAACTATCCTTTTGCATTTCTTTGCTATGCCTGCATGGACACAGCTTCGTCCATGCAGGTATGGCTTCTTTTTTTTCTTCACTGTTTCTGCATGGCCAAATATAAATTATGCTGATTTAAAATTGTTAAAATAGTTTGAAAGTTATAGAGAAGGGACTATTTTTAGAAATTCCATAAGAAAATAGCCTTGCCGAGTTTAAATCTGTGCACGGTAGTGAACAGCAGTGATGATATGTCTGTATACGAAGAACTACATGTACTTTACTTTAGTCAACAAGAATTATTCAGCATGGACTATGGTCAATGCATTATGCTTCAAGATGAGATGAAATATCAACTGTATGATAAAAATAAAGTTATCACTTCTAGGCTGCCAGCCTGGAAGGAAACGTACATGTAACATTTTTTTTTTTTGATGCTTATGTTTAAAAACAAATATTATTTCATTTCATTCTTCAGAATTTAATTTTGCCTAGTGGAGAATTACTGCCATCCTCAAATCAGTTGGATATGGAAGTTGAGGAAGTGTGAATATGTATATAGATTATACATTCCGTCCATGCTGATTTCAGTTTATCTCTGCAAAATATCTCTAGTGTTACTAACTTAATGCGATGTAGCAGAATGAGTGAGTGAGTTTAATTTTCTCAAAGATGTAAATGCAATGGGAGATGGATCCCTTTGCCAAACAAAAGAGATGTTGTTCAAACAGTGTAAAGAGAAAAAAAAAGAAATCCCACTGCTTCAAATCAATTGAAAACCTCATCACCAAAAATATGATTAAAATATAACAATAAGAAGCAAACATTCTCTTTATAACATAATTACTTGGGATTTTTTCATGATGTATGTTTCAAACAATGAACGCAAAAGCCATTTTTTTCCTCTTTACACTGCATATTCACCATCTCATTTTGTCTTTGCAAAGAAACAGAACAGGACAGGACAAAACAACCTCCCATTCAGTGAAATCTGTCCATTTTTTTTTTCAGAGAATCAATAATCCAACATGAGGCTGCTGAAATATCTTTCTTTTTTTTTTAAATTCCCCCCTTTTTTTTTCTTTTTTTTTTTTCTTTTTTTGCCTTGATTGCTACATACATTTCAGAAAACACTGGACATATCCACAGGGCTATTGAAACATCAGATGAGAATTTAGCTCACACATTGCTTTTTGTTGTTGTTGTTGTTGTTATTTTTTTAGTTTGATTGTCATTATACTGAACCCATATAAATAATAAATGTTTTGGATTTCTTTATGTTGCTATATGTATATTATGTGAAGCTTCATAGTATAATTATGAAAAGACCATTGAAAAATGAAAATAATAAGCATGCTACTCAGTTTCCTGTCGTATAGAGTAGAACAAAAAACAGATATATGTCACAATGAAAGCGCTTGATGATATACTTTTGTCATACCCTGTGGAATTGATTCTGAATAATGACTTCCGTCTTCAATTTTTCTTTTTCTTATCATTAACATTTTAATGAAATGAAAATTATAACTAATTGTGGTGCTGTGTTGCTCTTGTATTTTTTTCCTCTGACGTCCAACTACAACTAAAGTTTTGATATTCAAAATGTATCATCCTTCTGGGATTTTGTGCCAGTTCCATGTACAACTTTTTTGTGGCCAAAAGAAAGGATTAGGCTGCCTTAACTTGATTCACCTATTTTTGATTCAATGATCCCATTGGTTTCTGATGCCCTACTCAAAAATCAAGTGCTTGAACGTCCTACTGATCAGTCTGTTGTAATAATAAAATTAATATGTTTAATCATTCATTCATATGAGATGGGACAGGATGCAAATCAGGCATCGTCAAACTGAGGCAACTGGAGAAATCATGTATTTTTTAAAAGTGAATGAATTTTTAACACATTTTTTCTCCTCACAGAATGCCTTCTACATCAATCTAAAAAATGCATTTCAGAGTTAAATCTGATGAAATGAGTAAAAGCCGAAAAACTAATTTAGTCGTACGGCCTAATAAGGGTTAACAAAAGTGATAGGTCATTTTCTCACTTAATTCAGCTGCAGTGAAAGGTCAGCCTCATCATTTTTAATTGTCAATATCTGCTGGACCTCTACTTAAGACAGATCAAAAACCTTTTCACCCATGGAAAGAGAAATCAGTAATTCTCACAACATTCTGATAACAATAACTTCATATGCTCAAAATTTGACAAGAGCCTGATTTCATCATGCCACACTTCATGTAATATATTACCTGTGGCATTTTGATACATGTAACAATATTCCTAACCACAGAATGAATTTGATATATTTATGTAAACTCTTCCTTCATGGACACAGATTTTATTTACTGGTATTCTTTTCCGTTTATCTTCCCGCTTATTAGCGTTATTGCTTTTTTTTTTTTTTTTTAATTGCACAAATGCACTTTTTTTTTCTTTTTGATAGATTTATATCCATTTTTTTAAAAACAAAATCTATGTGTCTTGCATTCTCTGTGATAATTTTATTTGTATAAATTTGTGTAGTAGCCTCTTAAATTTCTTGATCTGAAACGGATCTCCTCTACTGTCTATGCCTTACAGTAGCACAATGTGATATTTCTGGCATTTGTAGCATCATTAAAATTTGGTTTCATCCTTTTGTCTTAATTTTTCAAGTATGTCAGATTAAAGGCAGAGATATGGTTGTCCCTTGTTTGTGTGTCTTCTTGAAAAACTTCCCCAAATTATGTTCTGAGCAAGTCCAACATGACTGTTATTTATTTATTTATTTTTTAATGTGTTAAACATTATTCTACATTTTTTTTGTGGTTTTAAAAATATTTTGGTCACAGCCATCACTATCCACCACCT
>JBCAUA010030722.1:0-12310 GCA_038406235.1 Peronia verruculata
TGAACTCCAGAGTGCCCCTCTTACGGTCAAATGCCTCTAGGTACCTGGGCCTAAAGCTCGACTCCATGCTTCCGATGTCAAAACATGTCGATGAGATTGCCCAGAAAATGCTCAAACGGCTGGACCTCTTGAAGAAGCTGGGGGGCTCCCGGTGGGGGGGCATCTGCTGAAGTCCACAGAAAACTGCACCTCGGCTATGTCTGGCCAGTGGCAGACTACAGCATGGCGTTGCAGGCCTAGGCCAGTAGGAGGTCACTGGAACGACTTGACAGAGTGTAAAACAGTGCGCTAAGATTGATCACAGGGGCACTGAAGAGCACTCCAACGGATGCTATGGAAGTCTCGTTGAACGTGGAGCCCTTGGGCCTGCGGAGGGAGAAGGTGGTCCTAAAACAATTCGAATGGACGGTCCAACTGGATGAGAGTGAGCCAGTCAGGCGGGGCACAGTCCGGGAAGTGGAGCCACGGCTCCGGAGAAGGTCCTTCGCCCAAATAGGATAGGATCTGGCAGAGGAATATGAACTCACCCCTGGGCGAGGCAAAATCCGCTGAATTGATGCCAATCTGTTGCCGCCTCCCTCCGCGGGACTGAGGGTCTCCCTTAGCCTCTTGGACAGCACGTCAACCAAGGCAGATGTTGAATTGTGTCTCTTGACGTCAGCACTTGAGACGGTCGACCACTATTCCACAGATGAAATGGTCCGGCCGTACAAGGGATGGCTCTGCCTGTGGGGCTGTCCGTGGCACCAGCTATGGGGCATATATCGAGTATCCCGATTGTGCTTCGGCTGACCACATCTGGGGTCCCTGCGGGTCGAGAGCCTCGAACTACGATGCCGAAGTGGAGGCGATATGGAGAGCACTAGCCCATGTCGAGGGAAAATTCCAAGCCGGAGCCGTGCTCCCTGCTGACATCGTGGTGTTCTCTGACTCCAAAGCTGCTCTTCAAGCTGTGGAGTCTCACAACCCTGGCACAGAGGTCGAGGGGCTTGACCTTATACGTACTACGGTGGCGAGGCTAGTCTCAAATTGCATGATTAGAATATCACTGCAATGGATACTTGGTCACATAGGCGTCCGGGGGAATGAAATTGCAGACTCACTGGCAAAAGAAAGGTCGTGTGGAGAGCAAGAGTTAATCCCAGTGACCTTCCCGGAAGCCATAATAGCCATTGCTGAGAAGACAATGGAGAGATGGATGAAGCGCTGGGATAAGTGGAGAAAGGCTCAAGCCCTTCAGAAAACCCAACCCCGAAACAAAAAGCATGACGCTATCAACCAACTGAAGCGTCATGACTATGCCACCATCTTCTGACTGAAAACTGGACATGTGGCACTAAGAGAGCATCTCAGCCGCTGGCACCCTGACCGGGACCCGTTGTGCAGGCATTGTGGAGACCCCTGAGCATGTCCTACTCTACTGCGAACATCTGTCCAGATTGTGGAGGCAGCTCTTGCCTTCCAACCCAACTGTCGAAAACTGTCTCTATGGGGCAGTGGAAGAGCTCAAAGGTACCATGAGTTTCTTCCAGGTAGCCACCCGATAGTTTTACCCGTATTAGACGAGTAACATATCTCCCACACACGATGGCCCTAGAACAGATGAGCGGTACCAAGTCCTGTCGGCAACTAGCCCAGCTGCCCCAGAGGATGATTAGAACTCTCCGGAAAAAATAAGATGCCAATACATGAATTTTTGGCCTGGATCAGAAGCATGTCTGGATCTACGTCTCACACTGCACAAATTGCTTCATCCTTATGTCTTTTGGGAGGAGCCCACGCTGCATCACATTCCACTCAGACTTACATCGCAGCTGTCAAGGGCTGAAAGATGGCCAACAGCACACTTGGGGGTAGGTCACAAAGCTATACAAACCATGTATGACATCTAAATTATCTTCATTGTAACTTGTCAGATATACAACATGTGCAAATGACAGAATTTACTGCAGTTTTAAAGGTAGAAAGGCACCCCAGCCAATGATTTAAACATGCATGCAAAATCCCACATCTATAGAATGTACAAATGAAGACTACCCATTGTAGATGTGTGTTCCTATGAGGAATGCCTAACCTGCAGTTGACAGATCTTCTGAAACCATTTTTTTTTTCCCCCCCAGTCAAGATACAATTACAGCTATATATGTCTACCATAAAGAGAGCCGTAGCATATAAAACACATCTTTCCTGAATGGGCACCCAAGTCAAAACATTTTCATTGACGGACCTTTTTACAACACTTTGTCGCTTTCAAAAACTATGACAAATGGAAAACTGTGAAGATGAGTCCCACCAAGCTGTATTCTATGACCTTCGATGGTCATGTGAACAGTAACAATGCATCAAAGGTGTTTATTTTATTATAAACATACAGCAAAATTAACATGATCATCCATTTTACACTAAACTGCCGCATGACTTTTAAATACACATACATGTACAAAGCAGGTACCTGATACTATACTCAAAAAGAGGGAATAGAACTCGCAAACACATGCAATTTTTAAATTGTCATGGTGATTTCAAAATGTATCGAACAAAACATTTTTGTGACAATACTTCAGAGATTCATCATTTTCAGACCTTTTTCAAATATCAGAAAGGCATATACCATGAAAACATATTTTAAAAAGAGGGGGGGGAGGAGGAGGTAAAAGAGAGAGAGAAAGGTATCATAGTAAAGTAATAAATGAATTCGGCATCAGTTGATGACTGCAGTCATTTGAGCTGATAGATACAGAAGAAATAAAAGATAAACATTCCATTTATTTGGAGAGCCATGGGCAATGTTTGAGTTTATAATCATTATAAGAATCTACATTTTTAACAAAATACCATCATGAAAATGTTCATAGTTCAGACCTCTAATGGATTATACACATGGCGGTAAATATCAATTTTCATATCTTTTAATAAAAAAGTATCATTTCAAAAGAAGAGGGACTAAGAGAAAGCTAGAAACTGACAGGAAGAAGAGAGAGAGAGAGAGAGAAAAAAATGCAGAGAGAAAAAAAAAAAAGCATGTGGACAGAGTGACTGAGTCGTGAAACCATATGAATTTCAGTGCTGTTTTTCGTTGTGTGCATGAGCCACATATAGGGGTGGTTGTGCTCATGCAGTTCATATACACAATGCACTCCTGGTATCGAAATGAAAACTGAAAATTCAAACACTTTCCAAAGAAGACTTTACGATTTTTTTTTTCTGCCCTCTCTTGTGATGGAAAATTGATGAACACTGTTGAGATATCAATGTTCTCAAGTGGAATGCTACTCCGATGTGTAAGAAAAGGCATGTCGGCAGTATCTCGCCACTGTTCTAGAACTGTCTACAAAAGCTGATGTGATCCCACGCACAAAACAAGCCTGACGGCGGCAAGCTCCAACTTACTTCAAGATTCGTGAAATACGGACTCTCAAATTGCATTGAAAGATGGCTATGAGTCGGAATGATGCTGGAGCACGTAACAGGTCATGTGTCACCAAACTGCAGTCTCAAAAGACCCAAACGTGAAGCTATAGAATCACTTGTCACTAAAGAGACTTCCCAAATATATATCATATATACAGAGGCTGAATAAGAGACTGGCTTTTTGTGCATTGGCCACACCGCATTATAAAATGTCGCTGCAAGGGCAAAATGTCTACGCCAGGAGAGCCCGAAACTCTCATCCCAAAGACCACGGGTGTGAATCCTTAAAAACAACTGGACTCCCAGAATATCATCAGTCATTTCATTCTTTTCACACAGGCTAAAACACCAGACCCTGAACTTGCAATTAAAGGAGCTGTTGATAAAAGAGTTCACTGAGCATTAACAGTCAACACTCTCTTTTATTATTATTCAATATACTGTCCTAATAGGTTTTTCTATTTTCGTCCTTTCGTCTGATTTCCTTTAGAATGTTCTTTCATGCCATTTCATGTAATCAATTTGATTGGCAACCCCTACATATTTCATTTGTGACCCATCGCCTGGGCTATTTTCCACTTATCAAACGAAAGCTGTCACTGGTTTTAGAAAGTGGCAAACCCTTGTTAAAAGCTGTGCAATGTGATGATCTGTTCATCAGATTAACATGTGCATAATCAAGACAGGCAAAAACCAATTAGAGGTAAGTAAGCATTGAAGCGCAAGCATCATGCAGGATATCACAAATCTGCAGTAGGCATTTGGGGGGAGAGGGGGGAAGGGGAGGTGCTGACCACCCAAAGGAAAGAATCAGGAAATAGCAATGAAATAAGAAACAACATAAATATAAATAAAACACTGCTAAATTCGCTACGAAGGAAACCTGACATGGTGGAGATACATATAAAACCTAGCCTAGACTTATTGCGTCAAACCTACATTGATATTTCTAATCTAACATAAATCTCAAATTCTCATAAGATCACTGAAAACATAAACACATTTAGTCTTTGATATGCCAGTTTATTTGCCGTTCATTCGTCTTTCTTTGCACTTTCAAATGTAATAATTCTGGGAGAATGACTTCTGTGAAGGCTTAAATTAACAGGCTAATATAGTTAGATTGGTGATTGTTATTCTATTAAACACAGTCATATTGACATGTTTTATGACAGAAGCTTAATAGACTGATACTTATCAGAGTTCATAAAGGCATAAAGTGCATTAAGATTAGGGTTGGAAGTGTCAAACAAAATACATGATTCTAAATACATAGTTGTTCTGTGTCTTTGAAGACTAGCATTTGATTTATTACATTATGAATTACAAAAATATTCCTTATGGTGTTACATAAAAGGGTCAAATGTACTAGGACAACAGCTCAAGTTTTACTTTATACCACTGCTGCAGAGCTTCCCTCGAAGAGAATAGGTGAAGAAGAACATGACAACAAAACTGATTTCTGACACTGAAAAAACTAATATTTTGTTTTCCCTGAAAAGATACTTTAAACAGTGTAGTAGCTGAGACCTATATTGCACTGAGGACCAAGTTATGTTATAATGTTTATTCTAAAATTATGTTGCAAACAACTGTCTCTGTTATTTTACCAAACTGTTGCTTCATCCTTTATCTACAATGGACACATATTTGTACTGACTTCAAAGTCGGAATTGACAATAATTGTAAGTTTAGGTAGAGTATGGATTGTGTTTTGATGATACTGACTGTAATTTTGCAGTTTTTTTTTTCAGAGGAGCTGCCATGACATGAGCCTTCTAAATCCTGCCTTTATTTTACCAATGTATCAGTGTTGTTGTCACCAAGAGTAAAACAAGAAAAGAAAAAGCATACAGAAGAATACATATTTTCACAGCTACAACACCATTACACACTTAATGGCAACTACATTTAAATGTCGATCCGTTTAAGTTAAAGCACATTACTATGACTAGAAAGCATTAAGCGGATGACTGTTAAACTGTATGGATAAGATCGATAACTGCTGTAAGAGGTCATGAGCAACAGAGATCATTTAAAAAAAAACAAAAAAACAGAGATCATTAAAGAATGCTATTGTGTTTTTTAAAGACTATCAACATAGATTGTTTACACCAAATGATTGATTGTGCTTGACTAGCACATCAAATACACAGATACATTACTTTTCCTCCTCTCTCCTCACATTAGATATTTACTCAGACTGAGAAATGAAGCCTTAGACACAAGACGAATTTCTTTCAGTTTGAGATACCAATTTTATGTTGCATAATTTAAGACACACAAAAAACATACTTTTCACTCACACGAAATATACACAATGATCATTCATGACAATTATATTATAGAAACTTTCATAAACCTTGAACAGAATCAAATTACATGAAATTACATCAAATATTAAAATAACATTTTAAAAATAATGACTGAAACTGACAAATTGTTGTCATTAGGAGTGTTGTAAACTGAAAAAAAAAAAAAAAACTACACATAAAAACGACATAGAATTTCATTTTGATAACATTATACTAATTAGGTCATTCGGGATTAAAATGTTTTGGTTTCCCTGATGCCATTTTGATTTTATCTTTCTTAATCTTAATGGAAGTTCTATCGAAACACATAGAATATAATCATTCCTTTATTGACTATAAACTGTGCAGCTCAACTTTATAATTGTATTCACTGATATATCTAAAAAATTAAAAACTTATTCCCCTTCAAATCTGATTTAAAATATTGATGAGAATCAAATATTCTTTAATGGAAAGCAGAGGTTGGGGTAGAAATTGCACTTACCTTCTGATTTTCTCTACCAGATCCCCAAAGGGCTTTTCCCAGCAGTACATTTTGATGACTCTCATGCCCGATATGATTTCATTCATTACTTTGACTCTTTCATCAGTATGAATAGCTGTCTTGTGTCTGGAACAGGAAAAGTAAATTGTCTTTCACTCTCTCCGTAGAAACTATGGCACTAATTAACTTTTGCACTGACTCTTCTCCACCATCCCCTCTAGGTAAGTAATATTAAAACACCAGAATTATTATACAGTAATGATCTACCTTACGAACCGTGAGTTCCATATATGTCTCATTTGAATCTTATGGTTTTCAGCCTCGTAGCGGAGGCCCTCTTACCTTCTTAACTAAAAAAAAAAAAAATATGTGAACAAACAGTCATGATGTGATATTTGATTATCTGAATAACACCAACATAAACATTCCCTTTTATTCTCATTCAAAACACCTTTACCACCATCACTGCTTTAATATTTAATATACCAATTATAAAAGACATCCATCCAGCATGATGAGAATTTTCTACAAAGTTGGAGTACTGAAATTGAAGTTTAACCTATTGTAATTGGGCTACTCTGAAGAGATACACAAGCGTACAGAATGTTGTACTGGTGATGTTTTATTATCTGCCACAACTATGGAGGAATATGAATCTACATGTTCTTATGATTTTGCAGCATGATCAATTTGCCAAATACTTTTCTTAAATAGCACAATGGTTTTCCTAAAGGATATTCTATTGCTGCTATAAGTGTAATTATATATGCCAGGACGCCAAAGCTGACAAAGAAAAGATGTTAAGATAATTTCCTTTTTTTATTTATGTTCATATGGCCTAAATAACTCAATAAAATTGCCATTCCTTATTAAGGATAATGGGAACTAGTGCCATGGAAAGAATACTTCCGACTTTGCATTATGTTAGAGGGGATCGATATTCGACGTCTGAGAGCCCTCCACTGAGGTTGATATCCATGTTTACAGATAAGAGTGATCAATAGGCTAGAACATAACTATTCTCTCTTAAACAAGTCAATATAACCAACAAAAGTGGTCATGGTATATTAAACCTGAGAACTGACAAAATAATCAGAGTGAATAATTCTGGAGAGATGCTGTATCTAAAATGTTTCAAAATTCATGTTTAAGTCTCTCTGTGATACAGCTGATTACAAGGGCTGAATTTCTCATGAACAGTCTTTGATGTTTTCACAATAGACATGTTTAGTTCTAGCTGAATATAACAAGCACTAATTTTCCTGCAATAGTATATTTCTTGTCTTCATTAGAACATTCTGCTGTTATGTGGATAAACACAGAAATATTATAGGCTCAACTCCATCCTTCTTCATATGTACCACATGTGTGGTGTGCCCCAAGTGACCCTAAACCACAGAAATCCACATTTGAGTCACATAGTCTTTGTAGATTCCTGTATCTACTGTGACAGTCATGGTAATAATCATTCATATTCTTTCTAATTTCGATGTGGTGCAAAGTAACATACTACAGGTAATTGTTGACTTACAACCTGTGTGACTTAAGACTGATGGACTTTACAACCGTCTGGTTGGCAGGCATCATTCTCGCTTTGCCAGACAGTAGAAAAATATAGTGTACGAGAGTTTCTGTACCCCAGCAGAGGCATCCCGCACAAGTTTTGCACATAACAAATGGCCAGTACTGTTGTATGCTGAGACTTACACCCTTTAAGGTTTAAAAACTTCAGGAAAGATAAAAGCAATGTCTAAAGAATGAAAATGAAATAATGAACTGAGAAACTGTTGTAAAAATATAACAATTTAACTTTATGGTGATTACAATATCATAACAAAGCATAACATACTTGCAATAGTTTAACATTGACCAACTCACAACTAGATTTGTTTACAACCAGTGAATCACAGCAAAACGCAGTCATAAGTTGATGACTACCTGTATAATGATTCTACATATAAGATCAACGATGAGATACAAAAATAGCTGTTGACAGGATATACACTATAAATTCGTATATCGGATAAAATGCAACAAAAACATAGTGATCTAACTCACCTCAGTTTTGAGAAAAGTTTCCCCATGAATCCCTGGACTGGTATTAGCAGCAGCAAGACAAGGAAACCTGCCAGAACTGATGGTCCTAACTCATGCCACAAAATGACTAGAACAGCAATGGCTTGAAGTGGGCCCACCCATAGAAAATGGAGAAAGATAACAGCCTAGGGAGTGGCAAAAAAAAATTTGCATTCTCCATGTGACAATTCAGAATTATTTTGACAGAAAGTCACATTGACTCCTCTATATCATACCATGACCATTTCCAATAAGTGATACAACAAAATAGGGGCTACCTCTATAATGCCACAGGAAGAGATCCAGGGTGCAATTCATGGTGTGTTATGGTGTCTGTTAAAATTATATGAGCAATCCATCTTGAGAAAATTTTGCCATTTCATTCTGTAAGTATCTGCTGATCATCAACAGTACAGACTGATATGCCCTTTAGTGATGATGACAGTCTGGCTTTTATCTACAAGTAATAATAATGAGACAGTTTAATGAACAAATTTACGAATACTTGACAAAATGCAAAATGCTTTTAATTTCCATAAAGCAAACACAAGATTGCTCTTAAAAATGCCCCCCCCCCCAAAAAAAAAGACAGAAAAAAAAAGATGGAGCAAACAGAAGGCAAGATATGAATGTTGAAAAAGTTTGAGATTTTTCTCCCTCTTGACCTGCACTTCTGGTGAATCACTTGTGCTATATGCCAGCATTCTATTAGGATTTCCTCCATCCTTTTGTTCAGATTACATCTTGTCAGACTCAGCATTTATAAGAGATTTAATCTGCTGTTTTCATTGAATAATCAGTCTTTCAACAGCCATTCAATTCATGTTTATTATTTTCACACCAAAATTCATGATAAAGCACGATATTACTCTTTAACAATGTAGTTTGAAAACAAAGCAATGTGAAGACACATATATGTTTACCTTTTTACTAATTTGTGTCAATATTCATGAGCCCTTTCATAACATTCTGAATGCTGTTTCAATATTCAGAGTAACAATGATGTTGATGGACAAGGGGTTTGGTTGGAGGTACACTAAACTTATAGGATAAGCTGTTAATCTCACCATTAACTCTTCTATAGCATGAATGAATGGGTTTCTCCATTCTCCCAGTCTTACCCTGGCTATTAGCAAAATACCAATGTAGCTCTATTTGCATTATAGTTTCTTGTAGAGGTCTCCTTTTGTAGAGGTAATATTCTTTGGGTCATGAAGGGAGTTTTCCCATTCTCTGAATTTCCACAACCAACAGTGAATTGAGTTCATACTTTTTTTTTTAAAGCCATAATAGAATACTTCCAAGAAATTACCCAAGTAGGGGAAAGCAATCAACTAAAAATCACAACTGATACACATGAGTTAAAACATTCTGGCTTGTAGCCACAGTGTTCAAAGTAGTTTCATATTATATCTCTAAAGCATATGGGAAATGTAATACCTGATCAAATCTGTTCACATCATTTGACATCAGATTGACAATTTGACCAGTTGTTGTTTCACCCAGGGCCTTGTTACTTAATCGAAGGCACTAAGTGAGAGTAGAAAATACAGAACAATAACAAATGCCGGGTAATGTAAAGCAAATGTAAAATACAGGACAATAACAAATGTCAGGTAATGTAAAGCAAATGTAAAAAACAAACTTTTGATTTTCCTCCATCAAATGGCAAGAAATATAAGACCTCTTTCTTAAACCTTCTCAAAAGTAAAATAAAGACAGTAATCTGACTCTGAGACTACTAAAAAGTAAAACATACAGGCTAATTTGAAAAAAAAAAAAAAATCAAAACATTACTACAATAATGGGAAAAAATTTGATAATAATTGGTCAAATCTGAATTATCCCTGGACAAGGAAAATGCATCAATGAACTTAGACAATAAGCTCATAGTATTTGAGAGTTTCAATTCCACAGTTATTGAACTAACAGAGAAAGATTATTCAAGATACAGGTTAAACTAATACTGACAGTCCTGCGAATTAAAGTGTATGGCGAGCGTGCACACCCTGATGTTGGTTATTGGGTGATTAAACTGAATGTTACTCAAAGAAAATGAGTTAGGTCATTTGAATGCATCATTATATCGTACATACAATTCGGATCAAACACTCTCGCGAGTTTACTATTCAATTATTGCTTTTTTAGAATATTGTCCAACATGGTAAGCTTTATTCAGCTTTATATAAGTAGAAACACAAATCTTTATGCATTAGTGTTGTATGCCAAATTTCAGATAGACACATTCAGCAGTTTTTAAGACCATAAGCCTTTTATGGGTTTGTTGCAGATTCGTAGTACAGAAATGCCTGTAGACATGTAGCTGTATTTTCATTATCTGTGACTGGCATGTGAGATTTATCAATTCCAAGGAGCTCCAGGACAATGATGATCAAAACACAATTCAGTGTTTTATTATTTTTTACTATGGTTGACAGGAGGGAGAAAAGCTTACCAAGTCAGTAATGAGCTCCACTATTCTTATCTTCAAGAAAGACACATACTTTTCCTTGATGATAAAATTGTATTTAAAAATAGCTTGAAATCTAGAGTCCAGTCAGAGAAAACATGGTTCATTCTTTTTTTGTTACTGGTAGAACCCACAGCCTTTGCAAGAGATTTTTTTAATCATAGGTCAAATCCATACTGCCCTGTGATTCAAAGTGTATGGCATGCATCTTAGTATTTGAGATGATTAAACTGAACATTAATCAAAGGAAACATTGTTGTTTGCAATGTTCTACGAGCAGAAGCAGAAGAACAATAACATTATGAGTCTTTCTATCAAACAAAAAATCCATATCAAACACTTTTGCAAGCTTATGGTACTATTTAATTATTACTGCCTTTGAAGAATAATGTCAAGCATATTGGGCTTATACAGTTTTAGACAACTAGAAACACATATCTTTAAGCAACAATTTCGTGTGCCCAATTTGAGATGGATACATTCAGCAGAAGTCCATAAGCCTTCAATGCGTTTTCTTGTAGATTTATAACATAGATTTAGCTTATGTGTTGTTGCAAGTTAAGTCCACATTTATTTTTAGATTTCCTCTCATACTGATGAAAAAAAAAATCTGAATACAAAGACTAGTTGAGTGATTCTAATTTGATAAGACTTGGTCAAATTTGAACATTACTGTGTATATTCCTTTCGCATGGTTACCTATATTTCAACAGCAAAAAAGCACCCTTACCTTTTTGTACATGAGTGAACAGCAAGCTATTCTCATACGCATGCCTATCCTTTGGACACAGAAGAAGTATGGATGATGTGCAACAGCCAACATGATGGCACACAAAGACACACCCAGAGCATACATCCATGCCTCCACTTTTGTCATCTCAGAATTGGGTGTAAAATAACGTATAAGGCCACCAAGGAGAATAGGTTGGACAACTTTTATGCTTTCCTACAAAAGAAAGTGTGACAAAAGCTATGCAAGAAAACCCGCATCTTCTCTCTTGTCGTTTCCAAAGATTTCTTTCTTTTTTTTTTTTTTTCACAAATAACTTGTGAATGAATGCCTTGTTCCGTTATCATAACAGACAAGCAAAGTAAAAAATAAAATTTGTGAATAATTGCAGTTCATCATGTTAACCAAAAAATGCCAGATTTGTTCAAAATATAAGAGTTTAAAACTTAACAGCAGTGTAAAATGAGTACCTTGTTATAACATAATAGGCTATTAAGAAAGTAATTCACATGCACAGTACAGTGTGCGAATTTGAGCAGATCAACAGCGTGGCATTTCTAAAACATACAATTATATAAAAATAAATGAGACATGACAAGATGAAATCAGGCACTCGTCAAACTGAGCCGACTGGAGAAATCACGTGTTTTTCAACGGTGAATCAGTTTTTAACATATTTTTTTTTCTTCACCAAACCCTTCTATATCAATCTAAAAATGCATTTCAGAGTTCAACTGAGCAAGTAAGGGCCCAAAAATTGTAATTTAGTGGCATGGCCTAACAAAGGTAAAGAAGGATTTACAAAAGTGATCGGCCATTTTCTC
>JBCAUA010030743.1:5082-26439 GCA_038406235.1 Peronia verruculata
CCCCCCCCCCCCCCCCCCCCCCCCCCCCCCCCCCCCCCCCCCCCCCCCCCCCCCCCCCCCCTTTCCGCTGCCAGAAGAGAATCATTATATTTTTGAGAAATAATTTCAGATTAATGGATCTAGTAGCTATAACTTCTGTGCCTAAAATAAAAAAGATTAAAAAAAAAAAAAAAACAGAAAGAAAATAAAAAAGAAATGAAATCTAAATAAAGATATCTGGCTGGCACTGACTGACACGGGTCACTGGTTTACTGAAAGAAGACACAACCAAATGAACACAGAGTGATACTGGCAATCATAGGGTTAATCTGAATTCACGCGGCGTCACTCGTTATCAGCTGCATCTTCTTTTTCATCGACAGATGTCTTTGGCGTGTGTTGCAAATCAGTCGTGGAATGTTTATGCGCGTCACATCTTGATGTAAAATTGAACAGGGACTTTAAGTTTTTTTGTTTTTTTTTAAGGGGGGGGGTGGTGGATGTTATAGTTATGGTTTGCTCCTTTGTCGTTTTTAACTGGCTAGGCTAGACGCAAGGTCTAATTATTCGTTTCAGGCGGTATGGATCTTGAGCTCATTGTGATTACTAATAACATATATTCTAACTCTAAAAAATACATATTTGGCCATAACACATCACAAGATGTCATATTCGAACTCTAGAAAAATACTATTTCATTTCTTTTTAAAAGACGTTAAAAACCCTCCCGCATACAGTAAGCAAGTCATTTGATAGATATTTTCTTCCGTATGCAGCAGTACCCTATTTATATTTTTATATGGTTACTTTGTTGCTCTGAAGAATAGTCAAGGTGACTCAAAAATTTGGCTTTCACTTTCAACATCAAGATGAAGTTATTTATATGTGTTACTTGCTTTTTTAAATTGTATAGTTAGTTGCCGGTTGGACAGTCCTTTCTATTTTATGAAATGATTACTAATAATATGATGGCCCTGTGTTATTGATTTAAATCAATTTGTACGCAGTTTTATATTATAAATATAATGGTTGATCACGGTCAACCAGGAAGAGGCCTGGTAACAGGAGACGGAGCTGTTACTAGTGGAATTACACAGTGAACTCATCTCAAGATTGGGTTGAGTAGGGGCTCTTGGTCCTGGAATAAGAGACGATGACTGCGGTGATGATAATAGTGGTGACGATAGAATTAAGCAATCAACTTGGTTGCCTCTCATGAAAAAAAAAAAAGGATTGACAATTATTGGTTAGTAGCATTACTTTTTTCAGTTGTTATCATATCGAATTCTACAGCCTGTTGTTTGTTGATTGTAAGGTATCATCGTGTCAGGTTAAAAACGGGTACCTGATGTATATCGGGGGAAGTACAGTGGCGCTGCACTGTGGCGACGCGGTCTAAAATGGCCAAGCCCCTCTTGGGGGTCAAGGGATGGTGCTTTTTTATTTTACTTTTTTGCATTTTAAGTGTATTTAGCAGCGGGTGCTTAGCCCGTCTTAAATTGTAAAATCATTGTATAAAATGTGAATGGTTTGATGATTGATGATGACAATGATGATGATGATGATTTCTGTGTTATTTGTTTTTCTTGAATAGTTTTGCTAGTTGCCGGTCTGACAGTTCTATTATATTTTTATAAAATGATCTCCTTTTACGCGTCCGTCTTTTGAAAGGTTCAGATAATCTGCGAAATGATATCTTCCATTATTGATGAGCTCTCCCCAAAATCATTGTTTTGCATCATCAAAAATTCAACTTGAACTTTACCTCAACTTGTAGCTAAATGACAACTGCCGTTAATAAAATCTGAGGTTGTGTGCCATCTTAGGCCATTGTCTGTTCATATCTACCTTGTAGAATATAGCAGAGAACTATGTGAGGAGCAACAGCAATAAATTTAGTTTTGAACACTGTTGTGAACCAGGGAGACTTGTTGGATGAGTATCAGTGTGTTAACTAAAATTTGACAGCATATCTGTATTTGCAAAGTAGACTAAAGGTTGCTCCCATAGTTGGTATTGGGTATTCATGCAGTGTGCAGTTTTCATCTTAGTGGTGAAGCTGAAAGGGCATCAAAGTAGTGTTCTCTTATCCCATATTTCTAATTTTTTCATCCTTTATCTTCCATTGTCATGTTTTATATTATTTTCACAGAGACAGTCAAGCTTTAAGTGGTATACCAAAGGATTCTGTTTTTCAAAAATTGGAGTCCAGGCTTGAGAAGGCCAACAGCGAAATTTCACAAATAGCTGGTAAGTGTTCGGCTATAATACAATCAGATTGTGGGCTGATTCTGGCTGCCAGGGAACACATAATTAAGTTCCACACAATGGGTCCCCCAAATGGCAATGATATGTCCCAGGTATGCCTGTTTGCAATCTGTCTGTCTGTGTTTTCATTTCAGCATTTCAGTCCCTCTTATAGGGGACCATACAGTTGTTTCTTGCTTGGTATGTCATATGCGGGCATGGAAAAGGGTTATCAGTTTCCACCTCCATGTCATATATTTCATTTCAAGCCCTCTAGTAGATTTCCATATGTCTCTCTGGACCTTACTGTGGTTTTAAAATTCAATAAAATGGCCAGCCCTTTTTATCCTTATACTTGGCCTTGTGGTCATTGTGTCTTTAGCAAGCATTTGCCCTGCCAATCTCCAGACTCGTTTGATTTTATTTTGAATGTCAAAACAAGCATGATAATGGAAAATTTGTGGGTAATATATCTTTATGTATGAGGATACGAGTATTTTGTGTGTGCAATGTTTGAGTTTTTTTTTAAATCTCACCAGGCATTTAGTCTGAACTTAGATTAATAGAAGTGTATATCAGCAGAAAAATTGTTAGCCTATAAAATTTATTATTATAATAATGTTATGTTATGAATTATGTACAATTTAGTTTTTATTTATAGTTCATACCTGTACTTACCCTGCATATAGACTTGTTTGTGGCATTACATAGCCTATGCTCTAAATATCACTTATGATAGATCCATCGTCATGGTTGACTGCTTGCTTTTGATAATGATTTCTGTCATTCGTAAGGAATCACACAGTGCATTTTTCATTTCTTCACATTTATGTTTTGCACAGATCATTCTCCCAATGCTTTGACATATGAGGAAGACCATGCTCGCAGGAAAGCAGAAAATACTATGACAGAGTTGTGGTACTTCCTGCACTCACAACTGAACAAGCTGGACAAATCTGAAGGAGCTTCAGCAACTAGAATAGCCAAATTGCGAAGAGATTTAGAAGGATATAGAAGGTTTGTCCATGTTAGTTTGTTCTTTTTATGAAGCAGGTCTTTTACAATTAGGAGATCTCATAAAGGGATCCCTTGTGGGGGCCAGGGGTATATAAGTACATTCTTTGCTCCTACCTGCAGGTAATGAAAGCCGGGCATTGGTGGGATGTCTCCCATGTAATGCCATTTTCGGTCTTTCACGGGTGACATTTTTTCTCTCTCTCCTTGCTCATGCTTTCTGTCCTGCTCTCTTTCCTCTATTCTTCTCGATGTGTCAATGTATCTTACCGTATTTAACAAGCATGAAGTGCCGATAAACAAATAATTTCATATATCTGATAGGCAGCAATTGTCGTTACTGTCCAAGTGACTGTAAGTACATGAACCACATTGCTTTTTACAACAACATCTTGACACTTCCACAGTATGAGCCAAACATTGGGGAATGCCCTTCATCACATGGGTTAAAAAGGAATAAGCTTTTGAACCCTGAGCACTCTCTCATTAAATTCTTTTAGCCCCAGGCTACTGAACTAGAGACACCATCAATTGTCTTGCCTCATTATTGAAAACTTCATATAGCTGGTAAACAAATGCTTTGCTGTCAATATTTACAGTATTGAAAGAAAAAGTGCCAGTCGCAGATCGTTTAAGATAAGGATTTAATTGGATCTGAGTATAATATATAATGTGTTTGCTGGGCAAGCACAAGATAGCACACAAGCTTTGCTTGCCAAAGATCTTCTTCAAGCAAGAAAACAATCTTCAAGCAATGAAAAGAAACACAAACTGTATTGACCTTGGTGTGATGTAGATGGTGGGTAGTGTGTGAGTGGTGTGTGATTGATGTGTAAGTGATGTGTGCGTGGTATGTGATTGATGTGTCAGTGATGTGTGAGTGGTGTATGATGTGTTGATGGTGTGTGAGTGATATGTGATCATGTGTCACTGATGTGTGAGTGGTATGAGATTGTTGTATCAGTGATAGGTGAGTGGTGTATGATGTGTTGATGTGTGAGTGGTATGTGAATGATGTGTAAGTGGTGTGTGAGTGGTATGTGGTTGATGTGTCAGTGGTGTGTGAGTGGTGTATGATATGTTGATGGTGTATGGGTGGTATGTGACTGATGTGAGAGTGGTATGTGATTGATGTGTGAGTGATTTGTGATTGATGTGTGAGTGACATTTGATTGATGTGTTAGTGGTGTGTTAGTGGTGATTGATTTTTTGATGGGATATGGGTGGTACGTGATTGATGTGTGAGTAGTATGTGATTGACGTGTGAGTGATATGTGATTGATGTGTGAGTGATATGTGATTGATGTGTCAGCAATGTGTGAGTACTGCATGATGTGTTGATGGTGTGTGAGTGGTATGTGGTTGATGTGTCAGTGGCGTGTGAGTGGTGTATGATGTGTTGATGGTGTATGGGTGGTACATGATTGATGTGTGAGTGGTATGTGATTGATGTGTGAGTGATATGTGATTGATGTGTTATTGGTATGTGATTGATGTGTCACCAATGTGTGAGTGGTGTATGATGTGTTGATGATGTGTGAGTGGTGTATGATGTGTTGATGGTGTGTGAGTGATATACGATTGATGTGTTGATGGTGTGTGAGTGGTATGTGATTGATGTGTCAGTGGTGTGTGAGTGGTGTATGATGTCTTAATAGTGTATGAGTGGTATGTGATTGATGTGTGACTGGTATGTGAGTGATGTGTGACAGGTGTGTGATGTGTTGATGGTGTGTGAGAGGTGTGTGTTAGTATGTGATTGATGTGTGAATGTTATATGAGTAGTATGTGGTTGATGTTTGATTCACTATTGTCTACATGAAAATGGTTGAAATCCGCAAGCCGTTCTCTTCCATTTTTTCTGGCAGAAAAAAAATTATTATAGTAAACGAAGCTTATTAAAATTTCAGCAGTTTTCAGACTTTAGTATGATCAAACCACCATTGGCTGACTACTTTTGAAAGGGATAGTGTTTCAGGATACAAAACAGCTTTCATGACCCATATGACGAACCTCAAGTGGTATTTTTTCTTTTACATTAAAAGTATCAAGATACTGCTATGACAAGCAACATTTGACATGCTCTTTGTAACCAATAGGGCCATAGTGTTTAACCTTGGTTGGCGTGTACTTTCACTTGAATTATTATTTATAGAATACTCTGTATAAAGGAAACAATGAGGATAAAAAGCAAATTGACCTAATGTCATAAAAGGGTTAAAAAGTATTTGACTAAAAACAACTTTTTTGTTTTCCTTACTCTTGGATTATTTATGTCTGTGTTGTCATTGTGACAAAAAAAAAAAACAGAATATATTATGTCTGTGTATTTTGCTACAAAGACAAAACACTACTTTTGTTGTTGTAATGTGATCAGGACTCGGACTGAGAACGGTCATAACAATGCTATCCTACTGAGGTTGCAGAACAGCATGAGAAGTGCAGCGACTAGTTCTTCTGGTGCCCTGATATGTGCCAGGTCGCAACAATGTTTGACACTTGTGTCCACCACTCATGGGCATGGATGTTGACATTGTTTGCAGATATTTGAGAAATCAGTCAACATGTTGATGTTTGAAAATAATACTTTGTTTTTTGACTGAATGAATTATGAAAGAAGGCAAAAAAAACTTAGGTTTTTTTGTGGCCACATTCAGATCAAAACAGTAAACAGCATATGTCTCACAGCCACTTGGAATGAGACGTAAGTTGCTGGGCTACAACTGAGAAATCGGGCTTTGAATGTGATGAGGGGGATCAGACATCAAATTTTGTTTTTATTCGAGAAATCAAAAGTACATTCATTTCTGAACAAGACAATATCAGTCTTACCCTTGATTTATAAATATTTATTCATTAAAACTGGATTTTTTTTTTTTTTGTGAGATAGGTATGTAGATTTATGCATTCGTCTGTTCATTTAAACTCAGTTTTCTCAGAATTTCAGTCATTGCTGGGAGTCTCCCGTTGTCTCTTTAAACTGCAATATCTCTGGATAGAATAGAGCTAGCTCGAAACTGTTTTCACCCTCTGAAAGGGCATGAAATAGACTTTCACATGATACAAAACTCCATATAGTAAAAAAATCAGCATATGTCTCATTTTGATTGGCAGCGAGACATATTAGCGTTGACATTATAGTTTTATACCATAGTCATTGCTCAGTGATTAGCAGTGCGTAACTGATCATGATATATCCTATTGAAACGATGGTGTTTATGCTATAGCTAATCACGCACTTGTCATAACTGAATATTTTAGTCAAGAATAATCATGGCAGATCAACAGTATTATTTTCAAGCTGGCTGAAACAGACATTGACAGTTTTGTATTGTGATGGATTTTCAAGTCTCCATGACCAAGAGACAATGAACCTGACTTTGCATACATCATTGCAAACACTTTGTATCACTCATGTTAGCCAAATTAATATGAGAGTAGAGGACATGACAGGAAAAGACTAAGATGTCATTCTCAGAGTATCTAAACAAAAATTTTAAAAAGGCTGTAAAACAGATCAGCGTTAAGCCTTAGTTAATGTCAGACTTTTACTGGGCCATCACCAACTTCATTCCGAGTTGATGTCACTCATGACAAAGAAGACAAAATGATTTGGTTTCCTGACCAGTTAAAGCAGTTTTGAGATCATGTGATTCATTAAGGGTCAGTCATGAATATCTTTGGTTTTATGCCACCTTGGTGCTTTGTGTGGAAAAGTTCTTGTAGAGATGTACAATCTTTTTTGATTTTGTGATTTTATGTGATTTCAGAACTATGTTGGATGACTTTGATAGTCTACGCACGGCCAATGGTGCAGACAAGTGGAGATTGCAAAGGTCACAGGAATTAGGAGATTTAGTACAAAGGAGACTAGACTATATACAAGTAAGTCAGCAATAGATTATGTCAGTCTGTGTAAATCACAAATCACTAGACTACATATATGACATACAAATCAAATCTGTAATATGTTTTATGGGTCTGTATGAAGTACAAGTTACCAGCTGCATGCAAGACAGTCACAGATTATGTCAGGCTGCACAAAGTACATCTTACTACTGTATCTATGCAGTACATCTCACTAGATGTTATTGCAAATGAGACAGCAGTAAACTATGTCACTAGTCATCAAACTTCTTTAGCATTTGCACCCCTTTGTCCCCCTCTCAAAGGGCAGATATATTTAACCAGGATTGGATTGTATCAGAGAATGTGCCTAATGTTTAGTGTGTCTTGTGATCATTGAATTAATTTTCTGTAATTTAAGTTTGTTTTCTGTGGAGGATAATTGTTATACTGGACTAGAAAAATAAATAAGGAAAGAGAAACATTGGAGCAAATTCTATTTGGAGTCTCAACAGGATTTTATATTTTTGGCAATGAAAAGAAATTTACCAGATGTCAGAAGTGATTATGTGAGAATTGGGAAACATACACAACTGTGAAGATGCAAAACATATAATTAAAAAAAAAAAAGAAAAGCAAAAGAAGATTGCTGATTTTTGCATATGTTTAGCTCTTACAAGTTAATAAATCATAGGATAGGGTGCAGTGTTTTAGACAGTATTAGCATCAGTTAGCCAAATGACCTCAACATAACAGATAACTTTCATTGCAACATGATCGAGTTTCCATTCTGATGCAAAGCCAGCAATTGATTATTTCTTTTCATGCCATAAAAGCCATTAAAGAGCTTTGATTGTGCTGCCGAGGGCAGTGCCTGCAACAAAATTTCAAACACTGCTGTTGTTGGTCTTACTGAATTAGATTTTCATCATGCAACATGTCTTTTTCATTTAATTAAATTTTTCATTGAGCAGAATATTTTCAACAGTGATCAAAGCAATGTAACTGTTCATTTTACATGAATAATTTGAAATATGAGACACTGATGTCAATCAGAAACTACCTCAACAACAGTTATAAAGAATAAATTCCATGGAAAGTGATACATTATTAGAAATGTCAGATTACCTAACCCGCTTGGCTTTTGACGAAAACGGCAGTGCAGCCATTCCTGCAGTGGAATCAAATCTTCGTATGCAGATTTGTTTCTCTGTTGAATTCAATTTTTCAAAGAATAAATAACTTCCATCTTTCAACAATGCCAGATTGTGCTTTTGCATTCTTCTTTCACTGAAGCTATCAATAGTTTCCATTATATATTAAGGGCTCAAAAAAGAAAACCCAAAAAGTTTGCTCCATTGGAGTTAATGCATTCAGTTAGTCAGTTAATGAAGCTGAGGAAGATGAATTCACATAACACAGCATAAAAACTATCATGCAAGATTTTAGGATTTTAAGAGTTTACTTGGCATATTGTCGCTGTTAGACTCTTACCTTTGTAACTGCAAAATTAGGTCAAATCATTATTTGCTCAAATTATAGTACACCTTGTATTACATAGTATCTGTGAATATGCCGAGAAAATATTTATTAGAAATGCCAGAATTTGCGCTGTGATCTAGTCACACTTGACCGTCAAGCTGTCATCTCTGCGGCACTAACCATGTATCTGCACAAGGGGAGAGGATCGACCACTGGTACCTTATTGCTGTTCATTTTGTGTTTACCTTATTGTCCAAATTCATGTTGAAAAAATGATTTGACTGAGTTAAAGATATTAAGTCACTGCATAATTCATGTCAGTATTAATTTAATCAGATGCTGTACAACAAAATTGTTACATGTTAATCATTTACTGTGTATGAATCTACTAGTCTAGTGGGAAGCTTCTCTCATCATGCCTGTTACAATCTGTCTGCCAGTCACCTGCTGAGGTTGCACAACTTCCAGATCTTTGACATATTAGACTGTTCAAATACAGCTCTGCCTTGCCACATTGTCCTTCCTGTACTAACCCTTCTTTGTTCGCAGTGAAACATGCCCCACTTAAAACAACCTGCAACTCATTAGGCATTAGGTGTTCTCCCATGTGTCAACCCAGGTGTTTATTTCTTTTGCTGGTAGTAGTAAAATGTAAATAAGGCAAATTGCGTGCAAGAGATTACACAGTTCCATAAACCGAACATGTTAGCACTGTGTGCAATGTAAAAACTACTAGCAGTAGATTTCAACACTGTACTGAAGTTTCTGAAAAGTATGACATGAGTTCCCATCAGCATAAATCCAGCTTATCAATCACTGGACAAAGACAAGAAAATCTTACAATGAATTTTAAAACATACATCCTGAACTTTTGACAATAGATCCACATGGCTGTGTGTGTAATTAGTTGTACCACATTAGATGGATGTCAAGCCTTATTTACAAAGCCATGTTTTTAATTACTTTTTTCTTTTCTTTTCTTTGTCTTTTTTTTTTTTTTTGACTTCTCATCAATTAAATTTGATTTTATAAGTTTGATTGACGCCCGTAACCTTTCAGAACATAGCTGCATGTACTGACATATTTTCGTTGTTTTTTTTTCCTCTTTCATATTGGATTATATGGAAGAGTTATGAAATATTCTGTAAAGGTGAATGAAAACGAGTTACGTGTTTATGAAGCTGACACTGTCCTAGGTCATTTTAAGGGTCTTTTAGATTGTCGGCAGTTATAAATATCCATACCAGGGTGACTGGGCTCAAACACTACTAAATAACATTGCACATACGACTAAAAGCCTTCCTAGTGGGTTTAATTACAAACCAGAGACTTCATTAAAACAGTGACTTAAAACTTTTTATTTTAAAATAATGAAGTGTACAGGATTAAAAAAAAAAAAAGAAAGAAACAACGAAGATGGCCATTATTGGTCATAATGAAAACATGCTAATTCAACAATAAACTTAACAACTAAACAAACACCGCTATAGGATAAAAAAAAAAAAAAAAAAGGAATAGTTGTAGGAGAATGTCAGGTATTTAATGTTTTGAAGATTGTTATAGTGTACTGGACTGCATTGCTGTGATAAAAATCAGATCTAGCCTAGACAATCAACCCGTTCAAACAATCATTAACATTATTAGCATAATGCTGCTGTGTAAACCTACTCTGAAACATGACAACGTGGCCCTGATACAGGCCCCGCAAACCGTATAACCAGCTGGTTATGGCATGAAATGGGTCTGCGATAGACCAGCATATTGCGTATCTGCATGGCGCTCTGGTAAACCGTGTAAGTGCTCAACAGAAAGGGGAGCGCGAACCATGTGTCTGCACTTTAAAGTCATCAAAATGCTTCCATCAAATTTTATTATCACTGCCTATTAGGTATGCATATTTTCTACCGAAAAACAAAATAACAAGAGTTTGGACAACTTGTGGTGAACACAAAACAGTTTTTTCCTTCTGTAAAGTTGTCCGTTTCGCAATTATACAGTTAGAGCCCGACAGCAACGATATGCATCTGTGACATTGCTTTCAACTAATCACAATTACTTCCTCATTTTTGCCATGAATGTCACATAACTCTTTCAAACCTGGAGCAAATTTGATGCCAGAATGATAGTAATATATTCTGCAAGAAAGTAGAATCTCCATAACCTTATTGTGAGTTCATTATTTTATGCTGACTGATTATTTTCTCAAGAAAACACAAAACTTGCTTTAAGCTTTCAGTTTGTTGAAGATTTTCCTTAAAGGATGTCAAATACATCACTTTGGCTTAGTATTTTCCAGACTGAATTAACACCAGGGCAGTTGATAACACTAGGGAAAAGGCAAG
This sequence comes from Peronia verruculata, assembly GCA_038406235.1. Taxonomy (NCBI): domain Eukaryota; kingdom Metazoa; phylum Mollusca; class Gastropoda; order Systellommatophora; family Onchidiidae; genus Peronia; species Peronia verruculata. Next base: position 15,993 of record JBCAUA010030743.1, read on the forward strand.
AAAAATGAACAGAAAAAAGCTTCATATTGTAAATAAAAAGCATTCAAGCCAAATAAATATCATATAAATCAGACCAAAGAAATGTTGTTACGAAGTCAGTATGGAGAAGTTTTGCTAATAGAGCAAATAGAAATTTTGAAACAGTTCTCAGAATCTATAGCTGAAGTATTAAGCCAATTGGTAGAAAAGTGCCAAAGCCCAAATACCAAACATGCATGGGGAATTTGGTGCACAGTATACAACAGACTGACATGCCAATTATGGCACAGCGAACTGTAGCATGCTGAAAGAAACAGAATATCAAGAAAACTGAATCAAACAAGAGTCTGTAAGTTGGACTTTTGAATACTTTAAAACAAAACAAGTAAAAATGTTACCATTACATGCAAGGTCTTTGTCATTTTTTTATTTTTTTCAATTCCACAGAATCCAGCTGATTGCAAAAAAGCTAAAAAACTGGTGTGTAACCTGCACAAAGGCTGTGGCTTTGGCTGCCAGCTGCACCACGTCACCTTCTGCCTGATCGCTGCCTATGCCATGGATAGAACTCTGATCCTGGAGTCTCAGGGCTGGAGATATTCTCCCAAGGGCTGGGAAACCGTCTTTGAACCCATTAGTGAGACGTGCACAGATAAAGGAGATAGCACCAAAATGCATTGGGGAGGTGGGTACCCTTTAGTCTTGATCTTTCAACTGCCAGAGCCTCTCCATTCTTATGCTGCTATTTCTTATGTCATAATTTAGCCCAATGTTGCACTAAGACACAGAAAAGGTACGACAGCACAAAATTCAAACAATCTAAAACAGTTTCTGCTCATGAGAAGGTCTGGAATTCTATAGATAAGATCTTCCACCCTTCTTTAACTGCTGCTAAGAATGGTCTTGTTCTATCATATTGTGATGTTCTGTGGTGATTACCTGGATGTCATCACTTTCTGCATTGTATTTCCTGGGATCATGAGGGTTAAACATCCTGATGATAGATCCCTGTGAAGAGATAGAGGAGGAGCAAAGGAGGGACATATTATATTATGTTCCTAGTGGTATGTCCTAAAAATTTACATAACTTTGTAAGGCAGTTGAAGCCTAATTTGAGTTTTGTTCCCACCAGTCAGACAATTTTAGAAAGGAGAATAGGGTTTCAGAGATCGTCTAGAACGTGAATAGACAGTGGCTTTCTGATAATATCTTAAAAAATGTAATATGGCTTCCTGTGTTGGGGATATATTCTAATTGTTTTTAATCAAGACAGCTGATTGGCACATATCCACAGATGATAGTGAATTTAACCCTGCTAAGTATTGGTATCGGGCTTCCGGAAAAATGTTTTTTTTTTTTAAAAGTTCCATTCTTGGAATATATGTTTTGTTCATGAATGCTTGAGGTAGATGTACTTAGCATTCACTGATTTTCAAGACCATGTGAAACTTACCCATGAGTTGCCAGCCAGGCATTGATTTGATGACTGTTCTGCAGGCAAATTTGTTCTAAGGGTATGCTTTGCTTCATAAGATAATTACATTGTTTTGGCATTTTCATTGCATTGATTGAGAAATGGCAGCTTAGAATTACAACATTTCATGAATTTCTGAAAGGCTAAGCAGTGATCACAGTGTTGATCTATCATCACAGAAATTTCAAAAGAATGCATGCAATGTTGATCGGACATTACAGAAAGGCCAAACAACCATTCCATGCATTTTGTATTTCAAATTAAATGAACATTTCTGGCCATAGTGAACAACTCCAAATAATGTGTTCAGAAATCAGTGCTGTGCGCGTTAATGTGGTTTTTCCAGGGAAATACTGTGAGTACTATTTCTATGACATATTTTAATTATAGGAAAAGGATAGAAAAATTCTGGCCTTTAAAAGTCAATAGTTGTGGACTTTCCTAAATGTATCCTATGGATCAGACAAAGAAGCTTTTATACAGATTAGTGAAACAGAAAATTGACAGACATGTTCAGCACAGAGATACGAGAGTTTTTGGCTGAAAAAGTTCTCCACCAAAGGGCTTAAGAAAAGTTGTTCTTTGTAGACATCCATCTAAATTGCACCATAGTAGAGGACCAGGGCTCAGACAGATGAAGAAAAACTTTTTGTTTTAGTTTTAATGTTTTCTGATGTTGTGGATCGACATGAAGTATGAGTGAAAGTGAGAGAGGACAAGAGAAAGAGAGAGTAAAGAAATAAAAACAGAAAGGGGATGACAGGAAAACAGCATAAAGAAGAGAAAGAGAAACAGCAAGAGGAAAAGAGAGAAACAGAGAGAGGAAGGGAGGGAAACAGCCAGAGGAAGAGAGAGAAACAACCAAAGGAAAAGAGAGAAACAGTGAGGAGAAGAAGAGGACGAAACGGGGACAGGAGGGAAATAGCAAGAAGAAAAGAGAGAAACAGCAAGAGAAAAAAAACAGAGAGAAGAAGTGAAAGAAATAGTGAGAAAATTAGAGAGAAACAACAACAGGGAGAGAGAGAAACAGAGAGAGGGAGAGAGAAAGATCAAATGTTCTCAACAAACTGTCTTGCAATGTGACAAAATGCTGAAAATAGAAAATTTAAAAAAAAAAAAAGGGGGGGGGGGGGAAGATGAAAGGACACAACATAAAAAAGAAGATTGCTGGTTTTAGCACATATTAACTCTTTCATATTTAGTAATAATAAGTTCTAGGATGGAGTGCAGTGTTTTAATCATCAGTCAGTGAAATGACTTCTACTTAATAAATGCTTCGCTTTTTATTGTAAGCTGCCAAAAATTTGGTGGAACATTAAGGAAAGTTCCAGTTCCCAGGCTGGAATTTATTTATTTATTAATTTATTATTTTTTTTGGTCAAAAAATGCTGTTCTATTTTGTAAATTATAGTGCTTCTAGATAGAAAATAGTAAATTGCAAATAATCATCTATTGAGCAATATATCTTTGCCTTTGTTTTCAGTTGCCCTTTTTAGGTCTTTTATAAGATGCAGCTGTTCTTTTAGACCATTCCAGTATCGTACACCATTAATTCCAACAATTCACTCAGTAAACGAAAATATGTGGAAGCCATTATTTAATAGACAGCATAGCAAAAATGATATGTTGTTGAAATGATTCAATTTGGAGTTAAATTATGGCAAACAAAAACTGAAACATTCAGCTAATTACATCTTTCATATGTTTTTAGTTATTTATTTGTTGAAAAGTGAATTTGAACAGTTAGACCATTTTGGTGTTATTTGTTGTTGTTTTCTTGTTGTCAGTGTTACTGTTTTTTTTGTTGTTGTTGTTGTTGTTGTTGTTATTAAACTGTATTGCCATGATCAAAACAGATAAAATTAGTTAAGGATAAGCATACAAAGAATAGTTTTATGCCAAAGTAACTAGTGTGAGGAACATATATCACATATAGTTTTCATATCTTCACCAGGCTCAATGAAAGAGATGGAAATGTACCAAGCCATAGACCTGCCAATAGTGGACAGCCTTCATCCGCGCCCAGATTTTCTACCCCTGGCAGTGCCAGCAGATCTGGCCAAAGAGTTACAGGTGTTCCATGGTGACCCAGCAGTCTGGTGGATTGGCCAGATCATCCGTTACCTCTTCAAGTTAAAACCAGCACTCCAGGCTGATGTGGATAGTGCTGGAGAGAAGATGGGGTTTAAAAATACCATTGTGGGGTGAGTCACAAGCCTAATTTTACTTTTGTAACATAAGATAGTAGTCGTATTTCACTCTTGTAAAGTGAGTCAGCAGTATGATATGTTTATTTGTAGGGTAAGTCAGTCATTTAATTTTACCATTGTAGAGTAAGTCAGTAGTATAATGCCACTATTGTATGGTAAACAAGTGTTCATATAATTTTTGGTAACAATGTTTAGCGATAAATATTAATTAATGAGATGACAGATCTGTGATATATGAAAATAGCCATCTCTTTGGTTTGAAAACCATTGGCCTTCTGAGACTGGTGCTTTTTTTTATTCCTTTCTATTAAATTTAGTTCAGCCTTTGTAATTTGGCCATAGTTTTCATCACGGTAAGGCAAATGCAAATGGAATAATTCATTTATTTACATGGTAATCCAATTTGAAAAGTCCTGTGCCATTTGTATTTGCAGGGTGCATGTGCGAAGGACAGATAAGATCAATCTGGAAGCAGCTTTCCACTCTATAGAGGAATACATGACCCACGTGGTGGAATATTATGATCAGCTGGAGAGAAAACACAAAGGTATCACCAGGCGTGTGTACTTGGCATCAGATGACCCCAGCGTCCTGTCTGAAGCCAAACAGAAGTAAGTGGAGAAAGGAAGTGAATTGTTGATTATTTACACTAGGATTTTGAAGTATTGCAACTGCCATTTATATCCAGATCTAGAGCTACAATCTAAATGTCAGTCATAGTAAGTTACAATCAGAAAGACTGAGTAAAGTTCAAACTTGACTTAGATCAGAAATCAGATGGGGAAGAAAAATTCTCTAGCAATATTTCTGAAAGGGGCAGGGAAGACATTAGGAGGAGGTGGAGGGGCAAAGGAGAGAGTGGGGGGGATGTTAACCCTCCAAATGTTTTCAGCCGATCAAATCGGCCATAAATTTCGCTCTTTGGTGTTATGGCTGATTTAATCAGCTCTTTTGTGATTTATTATTTGGTCAGTGGATCAGTCACGATCAATCTATGTCAAGAAATAGGGGAAAAAATTATCATGTTATAGTTTATTCATTGTAATTTCAGAAAATGTATAGTGTCATGTGCATTACTTTACCTTGGTATGCCTGTCTCTAAGTATTTTCCAGTTCATGGAAATTTACTTTCCCCTGACATAACAGATTGTTTACTGGGGACACGTGGAGGGTTATAGAAACTGAAACAAACCAAACTAAAATTTGATGTTTGGCAGTAATTAGATTGGGGGGGGGTATTTCTGTGGAAGACTGGCACCTTTCAGAGGGGAGAGAGGGAGTGTTTGGGAGGAGAGGGGGTGTTAAAGAGACTGAAACAAAATATAACATTGGTCAGAAATGGGAGGAGAAAAAAATATTCTATGGAAGACTGCCACTATTTCTAAAGGAAGTTGAGAGCAGAAGGATATAATGTTACAGTAAGAGACAGTGAGTAAGTTAAGAATTTGACTGTTGTCAGAAATCATCGGGGGGGGGGGGGGAACCTCTGTAGAAAACTAGCAACATTTTAAGAGGGAGAGAGGCAAAGGATTTGGGGAAGGAAAAACATTGGGAGAGGATGTAATTCCTTAAAATGAAAGGCAGGCTTGCATACAATTGATTAGCACTCCTGTGAGAATGAGGCTGCATCAGGGGCACAGTCACTTTTCAAGATCAAATTGCTTAGGCAAGACAGCATTCCAGGATATTGAAAAAAGAGATGAGAGGAAGACAACAGAAGAAGAAGTGAATGGATTGTATCAGAGTGTGAATGGGAGCCAGCTTTTTGCCATAGCCCAAACCCAGATCAGAGACTGGTAGAGATGGAGAGAATTATTAAGAGCAACATTCTCAATAGTGCCATGTTGGCCCAAAGGGTTACAGGACCTGTAATGCATGTAAACATTAAAATGATTAGCAATAATATTTCTTACACTTCATAATCTGATTCATATATATATTCAAAGGGACTATGTGTATGCAAGTACATAGAAAACATTAGGATCAGTTACTTAATACCACCTGTGACTTTCATTTTTACATAATCTTTGTTACAGATATCCAGGATATGTCTTTGTGAGTGACAGTTCTATATCACAGTCAGCTGGCCTGGGCACCAGGTACACTGACAGCTCTTTACGAGGGATTATCATTGATATATACTATCTTGCCAGGTGTGATTTCCTGGTCTGCACATTTTCTTCTCAGGTAAAGTCTCATGTCAGAAAGCAAGTATTGCTTTTATTCTTTACTGTTGTTTTTGCCAGATTGTTACAGTTTTCTTAAAAAGACAATATTCATTTCACCATTTATTTGAGTGACCCAGACTGAAATTTCAAAAAAACTGAGGTTTTTTTTATGAGATCTGTCTGTTGTGTTACTGATGAAACTAGATTTGGGACAAAGTTTGATGTGTGCAACAATGAAGTAATCGGCAGCTGACATCTTTACAAACATGACAGGTAGCACGCATGAGAAAAAAAGTATACATCAACTAATTCCCATTCCTCATTTAATCTGTTCTTGTTCTTGCCCCAAATGGGTGATCAGTGCCATCTGAAAAGTTAGCTGGGCTTCTTCTTTCTTGAAGAGTCCCGTAAAAAGATAATTATTGTTGTGTAAAAAATATTAATTGTGCAACAGTTTGTCCTTTCTGTGTCTTGATAATTGATGTAATCACATATAGCTGATCAGTGGCCTATTACAAATTGATATACCCAATATGTTACATTTAGCACCATAATTTACCACTGAGCTCCCGAATGTTTTATTTTTATCTCTAAGCCTAAGATAGAATACCAGAATTCACCATTGCTGGTCATTTACTTTTTCTGTACACACAACACACAAACATCAGATTTCATCACTATGTTTCAGAACAACCACTTGCATATTTCTGCACATCTGACACAAAGCAATAGGATTCAACACTGAGCTTTAGTTTACATTCAACATAAAACACTAGAACATTGTGCTATCTTTGTGTTTGTAGATGTTATATTTGCTTTCTTTCTGGTGCAACCAAAGCACCAGAATGCATGGTTGTTATTCAAAATGTCCATTCTCTATACGTCCAGGTGTGCAGAGTTGCTTATGAGATCATGCAGACAATGCATGGGGATGCGTCCAGGAGCTTCCGCTCTCTAGATGATGTCTTCTATTACGGAGGTCAGAGTGCCCACAATCTGAAAGCTTTGGAAAGTCACTCACAGACCTCCGAGGGCATGATAGAAATCAAGGTATATCTCTTTTCTCTTTTTTTTTTTTTTTTTCTCTTTCTATTCTGCAGTATGTTGGAGATATAAATGAACGAGGAAAAAGATAAGCAAAAATTCAAAAAAGTTAATATCTCATCAATATTTTCACTTCTGACAGATAGGATTCATCATATGAAAATCAAATCATATCACTGAACATGTTATCTTGACCGCACAAAATAAAAAAATCTATTGTCGTAGAAAAATGTGACCTTTGTACATGTTTTTTTGTCATATTTCAACTTTCATATATAACTTTCAGCTATTGTCCTATCTGTAGTGAGTAGGTAACCAGTTAGTGGTAATATTGCTGTCATCAATGACAAAAATGCACCAGTACTAAGCTTCTTTTGTGATACCCTGCTAGTTTTAAAGTCATCATAAATAATAGATGTTCTGGAGATGCTTGGTTGCACAGAGACCTATACTTGTAATTTTGCACAAGCTCATGTCTTGAAAATGTGAATTATTATACTCTAGAAATATCAAGAGACAAAGTTGCTTAAGGGTTCACTTATTGTACTTTCTTAATAAATTACTTTCCAAGAAACGTACCATTCAGTCGCAATTAACATCCCTAAGATTTCCATTGAAGTGAATGGTAACAAACATCATTACAGAAATCTTGGCACTCCAACAGTTTTTTTAAACACATTTCAAAGATTTCCTTCTCTTCATATATATTAGTTTATTCGTGATATCAGGAAGAGCAGCCCTTCAACTACATAACAGTGTTTCCTGAGACTTGCTCTTTGCATGCTATGATTTCAAAAAAACCAACGAGGGGCTTTGTTGAGAAAATTGGATCTTTTTGACCTTATCCTCACAAGAGTTGACTTTGATTGTGAATATTTTAATCGGAAGAATTTGCAGTTAAACCATTTTCTGGCCAAAATTAATTACGCTTATTTCTCTTTCTTCTGGAACCAATAAGTCTCTGCATGAAAAATTTGACATCAGTCTCATTTGATGTGTGATTTGGCATAGGTCAACTTATACCAAAACTAGAAGATAACCTGCTGCCTTCAAGGGAGATTTTTTAAATAGAGATGAAATTCATACTACCCTGTCACTTAAAGTGCATGCCAAGTGTGTGCACCTAGGTGTTGTTTTTCTTAACAGTAACACTGAATGTCACAGAAAGAAAATGTATTTGGTGTTTTGAAGGTGTCATTCTATTTATTGAATGTACAGTTCGGATCAATCACTCTCACATGTTTACTTTTCAATTGTTATCACCTTTATAGAATAATGTCAAACAGAGTAAGCTTCTTTTTTTGGCTTTATATCAGTAGAAACACAGCTTTTTATGCAGTAATGTTGTGTGCCAAATTTCATTTGGATACATTCAGTAATTTTTGAGTCCTTAAGCCTTTTGAGGGTTTTGTCACAAATATATTGTATAGATCTATATAAGTGATCTCTCACAGTATTCCTGAATATGAGAGCGATCAGTCAAAGTCATTGAATAAAGAAATGTGCCAATAGATTTGGGTAGTATAAATTCAACAAAATGATAGTGACATGTGCTATGAAAAGCTTTCTCTTAAAAAATCTGTGTTTTGGTTTGAAAATATGTTGCTCGTTTCCATTTTTAAAAAATGCTATGAACCATCTATTATTGGAAAATATATGTGTTATGTTGAAAAAACATCTGTAACTGCTAAAACATCATCTGAAAGTACCCCACCCCCCTCCAAGATTTTCAAGCTTCATCTTTTTTTTAGATGCTTTTTTTTCTGATGTCTCAAAAGTATTGAATATGACCAAGCCCATTCTTGAGGAGCAATGGCACCATGCCAAGTGATATGAATGTTTGTGTTTGGAGTTTAGGTATTTGCATAAGTGTGATTCATAACTCTATCATTATGTCATCAAGTGGGTGTTAAATTTGCAAGCAAGGAAAAATTAAAGATTTATCTTATGTTTTCTGATCTTTTTTTTTTTTTTTTTGCTCTTCAGTCAGGGATGGGTACGAGTGCCATCCAGGCTGTTGTCATGCTTCCCTCAATTACCCCTTGATGTGAATAGAAGTTTATGTTTTCTGACCTTGTCTTATTGTCTTTGTCCACAGCCGGGTGACAAGCTGGGTATAGCTGGCAACCATTGGGATGGTTTCTCCAAAGGGTTGAACCGCAGGACCAGTGTATCAGGGCTGTTCCCCTCATATAAAGTGGAAGATGTTGTGCAGGCAGTGGAGATGCCCACCTACCCTCAAGTTCCTCTGAAACGCAGCTGACCCTAAGTGCTTTTTGTTTTTTGTTTTGTTTTGCCTCCTCTGTGTGAGTGCGTGTGTATGCGTGTGTGTTTGTGTGTGTGTGTGTGTTGTTTGTGTGCGGAAGAATAGTCGGGTATTGAAACTGGGTAAGATTGTGAAGAAACTTGACAATGAATGAACCAAGGGAAAAAAAAAGAATTATGTGTGTAGTGGTAATTTATGGTGCTTTGAAAAAAAAAGTTTCACTTTGGTTTGCTTTTGTCTTGTTTTTTTTTTTTTCTTTTTGATTTATGTTTTTTCAGCTGCCATTATTGCTTAGTATAGTATTGTATCATGTAAATATAGCTGCATTTGTATGTTTGCCAGAAATATGAGGATTTTGTTTAACTCATATAAAGCACATACAATCATTTTGGTATGTTATTCATGGTAGAACCATGATTAATTTTTTTTTTTTTTTGTGGTGTGTATTTTTTTTTTTTTAACAAACCAACTGCCCATGTTTATATGAAAGTTACATGTATGGTTGACTCCAATTCCACAACATATGCTGAAAACCTTGGGACTTTTAATGATGCAGTGAAAATATGATATTTTCTAATATGATACTTATGTAGAACCATGGTCAGAATATCTGTGCTGGAGTATTGAAAATTCTGTCATTGCACATAGGAGCCCAGCTGATCAGATAGCTCTGTCAAGAAAGTCATCTAATAAAGAGAAAGCAGGCATTCTTTTGCTTCTTCCCCCCCGAAATTTAACAATTTTCAAAACAAAAGAATTAGACTACTGAAGTATATAAACTATATTTAGTGTGTATTAAATTTTAGACCAGCAGATTAATTTCTGATTTTTTGTGTGTGTGTATGTCTATCATTAAGGGAATGTATTTTTATAACTGTGAAGTCCAGCCTAATCATACATCACACTAGGAAAGCTAAGAGCGACTCTGACAATAATTGTGGCCTGCGCTGTTAATGGAACAGCCAGCATTCTGCAACAGTTCAATTAATCAGTTGGCTCTATGGAGTTGAGCCTACTGTAGAGGAAGTTTTCAATGTGACAATTATCATCAGATGACCAGGATTTCTGAAATATTCTTTTTGTTTCTATTGTAGACAACATTAACCCTTTCCTGTACACATTAATCAGTGGCAGCCCACCCGCGTGTGTTCAAGTTCCTGCGCACTGTGGCAGCCCCATGTGTTTAGATTTTTCTGACTCCGGTCGGGTGAAGTTCAGTGGCAGAGAAACAGAGAAACAATCACAGTGGATTTGTTTTTCAAGCAATGCACCCCATTTGTTAAATTTAGATGAAGAATAAGTGATT
>JBCAUA010030744.1:0-12309 GCA_038406235.1 Peronia verruculata
CCCCCCCTTTTTTTTTTCCTGCTGTTACCAGCTTTTGACCTTTACCCCTTTGACCTCCCCAGATACCTGACCTGCAACGACAGAATTGGCCGCTGCATTCCAATCGACCCCGATACCGGCATCCCTCCCACCAACCCTAATCCAAACCCTATCCCCACTAACCCCAACCCTCGGCCCAACCCTAACCCTAACCCAAATCCTCTGCCCCCTCGCCCCCTCCCCACCAACCCATCCACCAGTTGCAATGCCAAGAACAAGCTCTACGGCCTACCCGTACAGAACGACTACTGCTGCGACAAGAGCTGTGACACCAATGAGTGGGCCATGGTGCCCGTCAAAATCGTCAGTGTCCGACCCCCCAAGTTCCACCACTACAGCAGCTACCCTGTCCATAACGGCCGTGTGGATACCACCAATGATATCTATTCACCTGCAGCTTACAGCCAGACCAACAGGTGAGCATACTCATTTAGTTAATACGCTACCATTATGACGACCTCCCTGTATATAATGGTCACGTCCATGCAAGATACACGTGTCATTCATCGACGCTTGCACCGGGAAACGGGCAATATAATGTTTCCTTTAACTTTAACTATCACCACTATAACGGCCACCCTATCAAAAACGGTCTTGTGGATACAATCGACAATATGTTTTTCTTCGTTCTTATGGTTAGATAATATTTATTTCTGGAAAACAATTATTTTACTTAAATATCATTTATAGCATTACTTACACACGATGGACATTAATGACATCCTTCCTCCTGCAATCTATAGAGTCTTTAACAAAATGCTCTTGCTTGATTGGGGAGCTAAAAATAGAGTAACTTGCTGAGATATTTATTTTACTTCATAAGGCCATCATCACCGTCATCATCATTTCAAATAAAATGTTTATTAACTTTATTAACATGGACTTTTTCTTAACTGATAACTGATCAAATACCGGCATGTTAAAAGAAAGTATTACGTAACAGTCTGGAGAGTTTAAAAATTGACCCTAGTTATATTATTGCATTAAAAGAAACAAATAGCAGATTGGAGAATGATAAGTTAAACCATAAATAAATTGATGGAGCTCGCCATCGTCATTATCATCATCATCATCATCATTATTTTACCAAAAACATCTCAAAATTATGATGACTGTCCTCCGGTAACTAATCAAATACATCAAAAAAGTGGGAAAACAATATGAAGAATTTTGAATTGAGTTATTAAAATAAACTAATGTCCCGCTAACCAAATTTTCGAGCCCGCCAAGCTCTTCGTGGGGCAATAATCATCATCATTATCATCACCATCAAATAATAATATTTCATTTTCTAGAATTACCTTCAAATTTAAGACATGGACTGTCAATTCGTAACTAGTTTTTTTTTTTTTTTAACTGATAAATTAAAAATTGTAAAAACTGTTGCAGCTGACCACCATATAACATGCGACATAATGAAATCAAGCTCTCATAAAATTTTGCGCATATGGAGTTACTGGTATCACTGTAAATATTATTCATTTCCCTTTCTGTCTGTGAAAAAAAAAAAAGATTGCTCTACCTGGATTAGAAGCTCAGATATTGGCAGTTAAAGACGATGGGGGTGACCTGTTGCTGCAGCTGAATTTAGTGAGAAAATGGCCGTATTTGTTTCATCATCTACATCGTCGTTGAACATTTTCATGTCATCACCCCCAGGTACATCTCCCGCCGACTCAGCAACCCCAAGACATACAAACGCTGTGTGGGAGACAGTGGGATCGGCCAGGTTTTCCTCTCTTCCAAAGGTATCAACTACGAGGGCTATTACAAAGAGGCCGCCATTGTGGACCAGCGATTGGCTGTCTCCATCTCCATGGGATTTGTGGCTGTCAAGAGGCCCACCAGGGGGCACTGTAAGTCCGGTTTTTGTTGTCTTGCCACGAACACCTTCACAAATACTTATATGAATACACAAATGTTGTATTAATATTTATATGAATACTTACACAAATACACGAATACTCACACACATGCATACTTACATAAATACTTATATAGCACATACACACATAGGCCTACTTATACGCACACAGACCCACAGGTACGCATGTACACTGACATTGTCAAGAACAGCTTTAGAACATTGCAGTCATGAAAAAAAAAAAAAACTACTTTGAATTGACAGGCGTATCACTGAGGACAGAAGTAAATTGTTGTAGTGGTTTAGATTCGTTCTTAAGCACAGCAAATGCCCACTACAATGTTTGTGTGTGTGTTTGTGTATGTTTGTGTGTGTGTGTGCGTGTGTGTGTGTGTGTGTGTGTGGTACATAATATATAGTTTGTCTCATCAACTGTAAAAGGAATTAATTTCCCTTTTCAAATAACTTTTATTTATCTTTTCTTATGTTACCTTATATTTTCTAACTTCATCTCGTGTTATTCTTTTTCTAAAACTTTACCTCATGTTATTTTTCTTTTTAAGTTCCACTCCAATCCCATTTTCTCCACTAGATGAAAATGTTCACTGAATGAGTTATTTGTTTTTTCCAGTGGGAGTAACGAAAGCTTTGGTAAGAGCCCACGACTCGTGCGGTCGCGTGTGTCATGCAGCTTGCAAGACGGGCCCTAATGGAGAGTACAAGGACTGTAGCGGTGCCATTGCTCTCAGCACTGACCGCCCCCATATGTACGGCTCCACCTATGACGAAGGTAAGCCAGAAACACACACATACGAACATTCAAACATACATAGAGTTAGTATAACATGCTTATTGTCGCCCTCAGAATTGACCTACACGCAAACAGAAAAATGTATTATATCTGTACTTGAATCTACCGGCACCCACTTACCTCTTATGTAGGCCTACGACTAAGAGACATAGCACATGCATAATAAAAATTAAGTCATCGGACAGGCAACTAGCAAAACAATTCAATAAACAACAAATAACATAGAAATCTATAAACAATTTGATTGTGATGATAAAATCTCATCATCACCACATCCATCATCCTTGCTACTAGCACTACCAGCACTACCACTATCTCTATCACTAATGCACCACCACCCTCACCAGTGCTATCATCACCATCACCATCTCTCTATCTGCCATCACTGCCATCAACACAATCGCCATTTTCACTATCAACACCACTATCGTCATCACCATCATTACTAGCTCCATCACCATCAGGATCGCCATAACTACCCCCCCCCCCCCCCTTCTTTCACAACCAGCATCATGACCACTGCCACAATGACATGTAACAAGACTGTCTAACTGGCAACTAATTAAGCCATTAGAAAATAATAAGCAAATAACATATAAAGAACTTGATACTGATGGTATTAGTTCACATTCTACCAAATTTTCCAGTCAACTTGACTCTTCTTCAAGGCAATGAAATAAACATCATTAGACCATCACTGACAACTTCTTGACAATCATCATCACTACCTTCGTCACTGCCTTAACCACTACTAGGAGATCACCATCACCCCGACCACATTACCACCATGCAGAACTCTTCACTTATCAATCTCTCCCTACAGCCGTGATGAGCGTCTTTGACTACGAGTTCAACAACGACTGCCCCAGCTTCAAAACGGAGAACTTTTTCATCACCTTCTACTGCGACTACCACAAAGAATTCCCCTATGCCGACCATCACCATGGCCCCCCTCCTCCTGCTAAACCGCAACCACCCAAGCCAGTACCAGTGGTAGTGCCTAGAAATCCAAGAGGAGGTAAGTCGACGTCCTGTCTCCAATAGATTTATTCCGACCAAGAGAAAGGTTGGAAATACCGGCGTCTGGTTTTAGCAGGGGAGTACTGACACTCCAAACTTCTCACAGATTTGACACATTTTTCGGTTTGACCCTCTTACGGTGTGGCGGAAATGTGTCACTATAAAACTCTTCAGTGTGAGCCTATTGAACCTAGATGGCCTCCAAATAATAGCAGTATTGAGTAGTGTTAATGATTTAATGACGTAAGAAAAAGTATGACGTACTTCTGGCGTCTCGTTTTTCCTGAAGTTTTGCGTTCAACACTCGTGTTGTGAGATTTCGTGGTGTTTATTTTCATTTAGGGGTACAAACACTCCGCCGGGGATCTCCAGATCTGTGCTTAGTCGAATATGAACTCTTGAGTAGTGATATCAATTTTCTCAATATCAAGTTCTTCATGTTCTTTAAGAAAAAAGTGCACTTCATTAGTTGGCGGTAGACAGTTATCTTAGAGTTTAAGACATTTTTTTTTTATAAAATTCTATCTCTGTAAATAATAATGATCATCATCATCATCATCATCATCATCATCAGCAGCAGCAGCAGCAGCATTTGAGGGATCACTTATACTGCTGAGCGGTTAAGAAGATTAAACTGTCTTTCGTGTGACAAGTACACTTATATATAGGTCATCTTTGGGCGCTAGTTCTATTATTAAATGTCTCCCTTACATTAGTAGCAGTGTATGTCTTTTCTTTTCTGGAGCATTTACATCTTCAGGATTTTATAATGTATGGATGCTGCCAGCATGAGCTGATGGTAATCTTTTAAACAAAAGCAAAACACACACACACACACACAAACACACACACACACACACACACACACACAAGCAAAACAGGTTTGCATCTTTACGTGATAATCTATCCACTCGGTCATTTTTCACATTTTGAGAAAATTAAAGAGTTGTGTTTAGCAACTGTTTTTATACATAGGAGATAGAACAAAATGATTTTCAAACTATAACTGTTTGGGCAAGTGATCGGTGAAATGACTACAGTATATGGTAGATTTACTATCCCTTTTTCACATGGCATACATGAATTTACATGTATCTCCAAATCGTCCAAAATGGAGATTGGACAACAGAGAACTGAGCTCGCGGAAAGCTTTTTTAAAGTACAGGTAATTGTAGTAGTGTTCATATTTGACTAAGCAAAAACCCGGAAACTCCCGGTGGAGTGTTTGTACCCCCTGCTAAAAAATAGTACCCTCACTAATGTTTGTTACCGCTCCACCACGAGATCCGAGAACAGTTGTCACCGGCCCCGTGCATTTTTTATGTCAGTGGTAGTGAACAGTTTGGAGTGTGTGTACCCCCTACTAAAATGATATGGGAATTTGGCCAGAACAAATCTATTTCGGAGTTATTGTAGCAGATGTGTATTCATTCTTTGTTTCAGATGTTTATTAAACTTTTAAACTGGCTGGAAGAAGGGTGCTATAAATAAAATTGCATGTAATTAATATTCGATGTAATCTCTGCTATGATGAGCAAGATAGAATGGTTACATTTCCTATAATCTTTGTCTTCCAGTGGTCGTCGTGCTATCTGAATCAACTACTACCACCACTCCCACTACAACTACCACACCAACTACAACTACCACATCTACTACAACTACCACATCTACAACAACTACCACACCTACAACAACTACCACACCTACGACAACTACCACACCTACTACAACAACCACACCTACTACAACTACCACACCTACTACAACTACCACACCTACTACAACTACCACACCTACTACAACTACCACACCCACTACAACTACCACACCTACAACTACAACACCCACTTCAAGTACCACACCTACTACAACTACCACACCTACTACAACTACCACACCTACTACAACTACAACACCCACTACAACTACCACACCTACTACAACTACCACGCCTACTACAACAACCACACTTACTACAACTACCACACCTACTACAACTACCACGCCTACTACAACTACCACACCTACTACAACTACCACACCTACTACAACTACCACGCCTACTACAACTTCTACAACTACTACGCCCACGACAACGACCACACCCACCACTACATCTACTACTACAATTCCTACCACCACTGAAAGTAATCCAAGTAAGTACATGTATATCATTACATTTTACACTGTTTTTCTTTGTCCTCTTGTTGTCTTCGTTGGTGTCTTCGTCCCATTATTTTTGTTCATGTTGTCATCATTGTCGTTATTGTCTCATTGTTGCCAGTATTATTTCTTACTGTGAAACCAACAGTTTTTCCTAAGTAGATAAGATACATGTAACCTGTTACTTAGCCGTATTGAACCGTGACTATTTTTACATTTCGGACCTTAATTTTTACAACG
This sequence comes from Peronia verruculata, assembly GCA_038406235.1. Classification (NCBI taxonomy): domain Eukaryota; kingdom Metazoa; phylum Mollusca; class Gastropoda; order Systellommatophora; family Onchidiidae; genus Peronia; species Peronia verruculata. The sequence goes on from JBCAUA010030744.1 coordinate 6,141, forward strand.
TGATTATATTATAAGGGCCATTTCAGTCTTTCATACTGTATGATATGTACCGATATTTATGTTATACATACATGTATATCGAGAAAGACCCATTCGAGAGACTGAAAGAGGTGGAGGAAGAAGATAGAGAGAGGTAGCAGAGGGGACAGTATCATGGTGTCGATAAAGGATAAAAAGCTAAAGAAAGAATGAGAAGGGGGGGGGTGATATAAAGAAGGTGAAACAGTGATCTCAACATTGCTAAAAGCAACGAAAGCAAAAGGCTTGGTTGTTTAATAAGACCATAAAGTAAATCACGCTGAGGCCTGGTCATGTCATTAAGAGTAAAAACATCATTTTTTAATTTTTTTTTTCTCAAGGGGGCAATATTTCTTCTTCTTCTTCTTCTTCCTTTTAATATCTCCACATTGTATGTTTGCCTGTCTTTCAATAGTCGTCGATGAAATCGTTATTCTAAGTGACGACTCGGAGAGCACTCGTGACTTCAGAGGCCTGGACTACCATTACAATGACGACACCATGGCCTTCCTCAGTTCAGTGGTGAACTTCAGCAACTATTCGCACTGCCGGGTGGGCCTCATGCTCTTCAGTGACACCATTCGTGAACTGGGTGATCTTTCCACCAATCAGAGTTCGGTAGGTTTTGATACATATTTATTTATTAAGTTTTCAGCCTTTCAATCCCAAGACTAACATAAAAATATGGCAAAAAATTAATGAAAAAAAAACGCTCATTCTACATAACATCACAGGTTTATACATCATACATCAACCGGTACCAAAAGGCGTCGTGGTCAAGGGATTAGACATTCTGCTCCAAAGAGAAAGACAAGGGATGGGAGAGGTTTAGAACCTGCCTGACTTTTTTGTTTTCCCATTGGGTCAACGGTTACGTTACGTTCTATACGTGTTTCAACCTCCTGGTGGAGGTTTTCTCAACAGTTCTTTGTTTAAAAAAAAAAAAGAAAGAAAGAAAGAAAGAAAGAAAGAAAACCTGTTTAAAATAATAATAAAAATCCTGTCTTAAAAACTCCCGACTTTACTTAAAAAAAAAAAAAGGAGGTGGGGGGGGGGGTGTATCTTATTATAAGAATAGTAAATTTTGTCTTAAAAAATCCTGTCTTCACTTTTTGGAGAGAACATAAAAGGTGTTAAAAGGTTTTCCAACATGAGGGTCTGAGGGTGTCGCTGCGTTGTTTTGGTCTCCTTTACTATTTTTCCTTGGTATGTACAGGCTCATATCGTCCCTATCTCCTACTCTATTTTTCTCTACTATATCTACACAGAGATGAGATCTCCGGTCTTTATTTCCTATTTCCCTGATATACTTACATGTATTTCACGACATTCAATGAACAATATGGGGGAAAACACTCAGAGCTCTACAACATTTCCTTTTCAGGGCCAATTTTGGCAAATTTTCAAACTCAGAGAATACAGCTGAATTTGGTATCAAATTTTTACTAAATGTTTGTAGTTTCAAAATATACATGTATAGGTTTTGAAGGCAGCAGATGCCTCGTTGCGGAGGAAGCACATCATAAATGGACGTAATCTCTTAAATTATTGCAACGGTCCTCTGGTTTCTTGAATAGAGATGCCCCTCTTCCAGCCACCTCGGAGAGGGTCGAATATATTTTGGAGACCCAGTGTGTATGTTACACCCGTAAACAAAAAAAAAAAAAACCAAAAAAGAAAGAAAAACTCCTTGCTAGTTTAAAATTGAGGACTGGGCGGAGTCGCACCTGTCCGGGCAAACATCCCAAATTTCTATCCAAGAGTTTCTTTTCTCCAATTTGGGCACGCATTTAGCTAAAGCCGAGATAATAATATTCTCTCAAGACTGAAATACTGCTGTCGTAATGATAATACACGTAATAAGACAAAACAAGGCAAATAGATTCCACTGTGGTATCTGTTGAAATTCACTTCTAGCCAGCTAAATCATTCTTTTTGCGAACCACAGATACATCTAAGCCTTAATCAGACCTGACCAGACTAGTAAGAGCTATTCTTTTGCTACCGAATGCCATAACTGACGATATTATTGGTACCTGGAATCTGCTATAACTTCAGTAGTTCATCCTTCACGGATTCTTAGGCATGGCTAGCTGTTGTTAATTCTTCTGTGCTAGCGAAAGCATACCCCACACGCTACAACACTATGTGTTACACATTATGAAATGTTAAAGAGACATGTGTGTGTGTGTGTGTGTTTTTTTTTTTTTTTCTTTCTTTTCTTTCTAAAAAAAAAAAAATATTATTTTTGTTCTAACAGATGCAAGCTACTCTGGCTAATCTCGATAAGACAGCCCATGTTTTTGGCAAAACAGATACAGGCTCTGCTGTAAGGGTAAGTGATACAACAATAGGTCCAGATTTGTTCCGATCAAGCGAACTGCTGGAAATCCCCATTTTATTTTAGTAGGGGGGAGGTACAAACACTGAAAACTGTTCACTGTCATTGACATGGTAAGACATAAAAATGCACGGGACCAGTGACAATTTGTTTTCGGATCTCGTGGTGAGTGGAGAGGTAGAAAACATCAAATCAACGAGTGTTCTATTTTTAGCAGAGGGGTACAAACACACCGGCTGGGATTTCCAGGTTTTTGCTTTGTCGAATATGAACTATATTGCCCACAAAGTAAAGTGAAAGTGAAGGCAGTGAAACATGATTCTTACAAGAACCCCTGCCTGAAATGCAATTACCTTTTCTGTCTGTCTGACCATTTGATTGTTAGGGTTTTCTTCTTGTCCTTGTTTATCCAAGCCAATTAATTAATTTGTTTTGCAAATTTAAAACATAATACATGTACGCATGTATATATATATATATATACTATGTATACAAAGGGGTAGACAAAAAAAAAAAAAAACCTACACAGAAAGAATTCATGGACAACAAACAAACGTCATAATAACAACTCCTTCTTGAGGTTGGCTGATAACAGATCCGAATGGAGAACCATGATCACCAATGTCTGTTCCAGACAAGGCAACAAATGATGATGATACATATACATGTACATGTATCTTGGTTTTGCAGATTTTCCTTTGAACTGTTCATGAAAGATGACAAAACTTTTAATGACTTCATAACCCCAGGCAAATTTTGAGTCGTATTTTGTGATTAGTTAGATTTCATAATATAAAGTTGTTATAATTCATGTATGTATGTACATGTCTTTATAATGTATATGTCATGATTTATATACTTTTCATCTTCTTCCTATTGTTTCTGTATTATAAATTTTAATATCCTGTGTAGACTATCACTACATGTATCATAAGTTCTCCAAATTAAATGTACTAACAAAACATAGATTACATATAATGTACTTGTGTTCCCAATGTGTTTTCCAGGAAGCGTCTGCCCGCCTGTTGGCCTCAGATAATCCAATGTCCAGGAAGACCATAGTGATACTGACCGACGGTCAGCCGGACGACCTGGCAGATACTCGAGCTGAAATCAGTGCTGCTCGCAGTCAGAACATCCGATTTGGTGAGTGTTGACCCTTGTTTGAGCCCATGAGCCCTAGTACATGACTCATCTTTTCCACACTCCCAAGACAAGACTAAGTACATGTAGGACCACAGAAATAGATTTTTTTTTTAAAACTTGTTAACACTACAATTAGTACAACAAGCGGCCACATACATGTATATGTAGCCTAACTAATGTGGCATGTTAATGTTAGTATTGTTAGCTCAGTGATTTGTGCTGCGGCCTTTGGAAGCAGAGGTCGGTGGTTCTAATCGCAATGGTTGCATGTTACATGTACGGTTGTATGTATATCCTTTCCTTAGGAATGACACTTAACACACAATTTTCCTGAGCCCACCCATCTGTAAAACGGGTACGCCTATTGTATATCGGGGGAAGTACAGTGGCACTGCACTGCGGCTATGTGGTCTGAAATGGGCAAGACAATTTCCCCTCCTGGAGGTCAAGGGATGGTACTTTTACTTTTTTTTTTTTTTTTAGCTGTTATGTCTTGTGTAGTGTTATATCTCCATAATGTAATTTTAATGCTTTCTTCGGGTTTATGTTACATACAAATACATGTACTGTACTTTGTATCTTTTAATAATTTATGTGTTATTATGTTTATGTAAAATCATATAACTCTCGGGCTTTAAATTCATCCTATATTTTTTACTTTGCTCAATATAGTTCAAGTCACCGATATTTTTTTTATAAAATAAAATGTTGGTGTATTTCCAGAATAGTGATATGTAATCCTTGTCGTGCGTTCATGACTTCATGTTTGTAGTGTTAGATAGATAAACCAACCATTACAGAATGGAGAGCGGAATGGCAATTTCATTAAATTATGAGTTATTCCCGTTGCCAATAACTTTCATCAGTTCACGATAAATTGTTCATAATCTTCTTTTTTCAACACGATGTCACAAATTGAAAAAAAAAAAAAGAACAGAAATTCCATTTTGCTATATACCATTTAAAAAGAATACCATTTAAAAAAAAAAAAAAAGAAAGAAAGAAAGAAACAGGCCTACTTTCTACATGTGATCTGACTGACAATTATCAAATATCGCTCTTTAACAAAGTATGATTATTGTAGTTACATGTACATGTATGTAATTTCTAAAAAAGACTTTGACTCTGTTTGCTAATGACATATGTAGACATAGCATTTGGCATCAGCTAAATAAAATACATGTACATGTATTGCTAAGATGCTAATCATTATGGATGATTTTAGTAACAATGATCGTATCCACTAGGGTATAATTGTGTTTGTCATTGTATTTCTGAACACATTTTATCTCAGCTATAGGGTAAAGCATCAACATCTAAAAGAGTAAAACATTAAAACCATATTCCTTGTGTTCCTCTTCTCTCCCAACAGCTTTGTTGGTTTCCCCACTGTTTGACGGCAGGCTGGGCTATCGCCCCAAGGATATGAACTCTCTGCTTGACACAAGTTCAGGGGACGAAATCCAAATGCTCACAGCCAGAGATCAACTCAAGACTGTTATTATGTCGGAGTTTTGTCCCTTTGGGGGCAGTGTCTTGCACTGAATTGCTGTAGATGCCCATTTCTTGTTTTTTGTTATCATATACCACATCATCACTGCTGTAGTATGATAAAGACATTAGTCAGACTTATGCCAATCTGTGAGTGACATCTCAAGGAAGGCTGAGCATGAGAGCTATGCTATTACTATTACAATTTACATGTCATTCAAAATGGAAATTAAAAAGCACCAATTGAAATGTACGTATTAATTCAATAGAATCATAAAAATAAATAACCCATGTTATGAACAATTTTTGCCTCGTTATCTTACAAGTGATGAAAATTACTCCCACATGCCATCATCACAGAACGGTTATGATATTTGAATAAATAATTTCTAATCCTTCGTATGACACACGACTTGACTTGTATTTCCTCAAACATTAGGAAATGGCAAATTTCTAATATACAATGTATTTGTCAATGTCCTGCCTTCAAAATCACAAATTTGCAAGAGTTTTATACTGTGGTGTCTGTTACAGGAACATGCTCGTTTCATTTGCTTTACCACTGATTAGTTTAGAACGTTGAACACTAACAGAGAGCCGTCTTGCATGCTTTCACTTCCAAGGTAATTGAGAACATCTGCGGCTGAGTCCGTAGAGATGTCAGAGTCATAATAGACTGTAAAGCAATTACACTTACAGCCTATGACTGTGCCGAGATAAGCACTAATAAATAATGATTTGTCTCACGGCCAGTCAAAATGAGACGTATGTCGCTGGGGTAGAACTAAGAAATCGGGCTTTGTTGAATGTGATGATTGGGGTCGGACAATGAATTTTTTTTAATGCAGGAAATCGAAAGTTCATTCATTTCTGAACAAGATGGTATTGGTCTTACCCTAGATTTATCTGTCATCTGCATTTTTTGCCAAATTGTGGCGTAAAATTTGCAAAATTTTGTCAAAAGAAACCCCAAGATTTGCCGAAAAATTTGCCAAAAGGGCCCACATTTGTCAAAAAAAAAATGCCGGGCAGAATTAAGCATCCCAGCAAATATAAACATGCTATATGTGAAAATAAATAATAAAGAAAATTTATCATACTAAGAAGAAGGCAGCCTTTATTATTTCCAGCATTTTAACACAAATACCACTATTATCAAACTTGCTCATCTAC
>JBCAUA010030755.1:0-12308 GCA_038406235.1 Peronia verruculata
AACCACACACGAACACGACAACGCAGGCTGCTAAGAGCTGGAATATTGCTCGCAGTCCAACCTGGGATTAGAATCAGAGCAGCTTCGGAAGAACCATCAAGCCACCTCAGAGGCTTGATTTGTAAGAGACTTAATAGGAGATGACACCTCCCAGGAGTTGAGATGGTTCTACAGTGCACACCTGATAATATATAGAAATGTAAGGGTCCAGTCATTTTGCGTCGATATAAGAGAAAGTCGATATAATAATAAAAGAAACCTCTTTAAGTGTTCATTAGTTGCTCAGGTGGGTTATTACAATAATAGCAAGTAAGTAATGGTGCTGTATTTTGAAGTGGTCAGGGGAAGCAACAATGCCCCTAGTAAAATATTGATAGTTATTGCCCTTGATCAGAAAAAAAAATCGATATAATCAAAACTCGTCCTTTTGTTTATTAAACTTTTTATGATTTTTTTTCCCCATAATAAAAGGATCGTTGTGATACAAGTGTAGGTGATTCCTAATGGTTGTATGAAACACGATACCTGCTGCCCAAGACTAGATCTAGAAATGGGTGGGTGGATGTGTAAACGTATAGATCGACACAAACACACACACAAGACGACCCTTTCCCCCTGCTGACACCATGGTAGTCCAAACTAGACACAAGCCGCTGTTTTCCTCCCAGTGGAACCACCAGCACAGTCACATGTGGTTTTACAGGTCTATAATTGTGCCCGCCACTCCTCTCCTTCCCTGACTACCCAGCGTGGCACATAAAGGCACGTGGCTCGCCTCTTACTTCTAAATTCCAGTTTAAGCGAGTGAGGAGGGACAAGGAGATGTCTTGTGCACACGAATAAGGCCTGCACGGCTTAGCGAGTTTGATCAACATGTCGATATAAGAGAAATCAAAACCAGAGGATGTCGATATGAAGTATGTAATTTACTAACAATAAAAAGGAAAAAATCCGGACTTAATAAATCATGTCAATAAAATCATGTCTTCATAAGCAATATTGATATAAGTGGTGCACACAGTACCAAAATTTTCAGTCCATGGTAATGGTATTCTGTATCACTATTCAGATTTTTCCTGATAATAAAATTCTTGATCTAATCTAATAATATCTGGGAGAAGTAAAACATAAAATTTGGTCATCACTCAACGGTCCATGTACTTGTTTCTCAAACCATTGAGATGCTTCCATAATTACATGTACATGTATCTCTGATGACGGAGAGTAATTTGAAGCAGTGAAAACACATTTTTTTTTTTAATGTCTGTTTTGGTTCCTTCAAATACAGATGCACCTCTCTTACTTTTTGCAGTCAGTCAACAGGAATTGCTTATTTCTTTGGTTTTGTTGCCCCTCTCACTGTTGTGCGATGAAGAACTCTAAGTCCGACCTGTGAAACTGGTAGCTGTGTCTCTGGTGTTGCTTCATGGCCAACAGCTCGATTGTCAGAGATGATAAAGTCTCCAACTTCCCACTGGAAGATAAAATAACAATTATGCCAGAGAAATCAGCAGGCTTTATCAGCTTGCATAGTGAGAAAAATATGAATTCTATTTGAGATCTTCTTCAAATGCTTCATTCATTAGGAGTTGAAACTGACAATACTGCGTCCGAGGATTAAGTTTGAAAAAAATGATTGACCAGTTTAAGAATTGATTCTTTGTGACCATAAATATAAAATAAACAGAGATGTTTTCATATACATGACATGACTGAGTGAAATGAGCCAAATATCAAAGCGTATCTCAATTAGAAAGTTGACAGTTTATTGACCATGTGGCCATACGATTTAACTTTGAACATGAGTTCAAAAAAGAATCATGGCTAAATACTTGTTTCACCAAGATAAAGCATACTTGTTTTCCTTTTCCAATAACAACAACAAATCTTTTCATGAAATACTTGACTCAGACTCCTTTCACCAGGCCCTGTAACATTACATGGACATTACGATACAGTGCACATCACTTATATCGACATCGCTCATAAAGACATTTCTCTTTTATCGACATGATTTACTAAGTCCCGATTTTTTTCCTTGTTATTGTTAGTAAATAGATTAAATAGATCCTTCTATATTGACATCTTCTCCTTTTGATTTCTCTTATATCGACATGTCGATCAAACTCACTAAGCCGCGCAGGCCTTATTTTTGTGCACAAGACATCTCCTTGTCCCTCCTCACTCGCTTAAACTGGAATTTAGAAGTAAGAGGCGAGCCACGTGCCTTTATATGTCACGCTAAGTAGTCACGGGAGTAGAGGAGTGGTGGGCACAACAGACATACACAAAACCCCATGTGGCCTCAGGGTGCCGCTGGAAGGGAAACAAAGAGGCTCGTGCTTAGTTTGGACCACAGGGGGAAAGGGTCGTTGTGTGTGTGTGTTTGTATAGATTGTTGACTTATGACGTTTCGCTTCCTCGTCTGCCCACCATTCTATTGTTTACATTTCAAACACGGAAGTAAATCACTTATGATGTGTCGCTTCCGCGTCCGCCCCACAATTCATTGTTTACATTTCAAACACGGAAGTAAATCACTTATGACGTTTCGCTTCCACATCCGCCCACCAAAAATTCGCATCCAAATACGGAAGTAAACACAAACGTGGAAAGGATCTATAGATCTACATGTGGTGCATTTACGTATCCAACCACGCAATGTCTAGATCTAGATCTAGATCTAGTCTGACTTGTGCAGTGACTGGTCTCGTGTTCCATACGATCATTAGGAATCACTTACTTGCACTTGTATCAGCAGTAGATCTAATCCCTGCCCTTTGCTGCATTCTTGCGCACAATATCTACCGATGGTCCCTTTCCAGGGCCAAATATCATAACAAAAAGTTTAAAAAAAAACAACGAAAGGGCGGGTGCTGATTTTATCAATTTTTTTTTTTCTGATCAAGGGCAATAACTATCAATATTGCGATAGGGGCATGGTTGCTTCCCCTTAAGTCAAAATACAACACTATCACTTGTTGCTATTGTAGTAACCCACCTCTGCAACAAAAGAAATAAGAGGTTTCTATTTTATCAACTTTCTCTTATATTCACACAAAACATCTGGATCCTTACAAATACATGTTGATATATCAGGTGTGCACTGTGCCTCTTTCTTCAACCTCATGGTGGAGGTTATCTCGAGTACCCGTATCACTACAGAGTCTATTTCACTATGATTTACATTTTATGGGGCTATTGTCATCACCAATAATGTAGATAATACAGTGTATTATAAATGCTCCTTCGTAAACATTGCGCATGATGAGTAGAAACAGAGATGGCAATGGATGAGCATAAATAATAAATGTCTTTTTCCATAACATGTCTGAGACTAACATTTTCACCATATCAACTCCTCACATCAAACAAGACACCTAAACCATGTTCCCAACCTTTTGCATTAATATGCAAGGCCCCCACTGGAAAAGAATGAATGACTTGCTTGAGGCAGCAAGACAGGAGAGAGACTGTGAGTGAGAAGTGAATGAAATGAAAGTGGGACAACATTATACATTTTCAGCAATGGCCTACAGAGAATGTTTTCTCCAGTCTCACCAGTTGAGCTGAATTGCAGCTGCAGTATCTTACAATGGGAGGGGTAAACATATGAAGGTGAGAAACCATAAAAGTTCCAATCAAGTCACATCAACCCTCTGTCCTTTCAACCATTTTGACAGTAACACTCATCAATGGCAACTGATGAGCTTTTGTCAGTCATTTGTTTTCTTCTTTTTTTTTTTTCCAGTGAATTATTTCAATCATACCATGCATTAAAACAATACTGGGTCATCTTCAAAATCCAGTCAAGTTCCAATTCAAAAAAGTCAAGGCAAAATCTCCTGAAATTCATATTATCAGCGAATGTTCATTAATTATAATATATACAGTGTATATCTTACAAAGCCAAGATTATCACCCCAGAGGAGGTTGAGAGGCATAGTAACACCAGAAACCCAGAACCACCTTACAAAAACCTTAGCAGTTTTTTCATGTAGTTCAAATTACATATAAGAGACTGGAACTTCTATCCTGAAGTGAATATCAGTATTGTCAAGCAATTCCTATCTTTTGAATCTGTCTACAACACATTTTACACAAGTATAGATAATGACTAGGCACTAGCAACCCAAAAACATACCTGGTGTTTGTACACAAGCTTTTCATCATTTTTCACAATTGCTGAATGAATCTCTTTCAGTATGCATCTAGTTTCATTTTCATGAGTAACTGTCTGATTCTTTGTTCTGTAGTCCCATATAAAACAACTAGTCATCCCCAGGTGGAAGCAAAGTACCTGCAAAATAGCCAGTTCCATGTAAAAGGTTTGTCTCATTAACATGACAAAACTAACAAAAATATCCAATCAAATAAGTACACTTTTTTAGATGAAAAGACAGAGAATTAGGATGTTGTGGGGAAAAAATTCTTGACAGGGCTGGAAACTGATAACACATGCACTTGTCTCATTACAAGATCTGTTGTTTCCATTGTCATTATAATTATGCAGTGCACTCAAATTCTAATAAATGAAGAAGCTGGATGAAACCAAGATATAAACTCAAACTTTGGTAATATTTATAAATAAAAAGACAGAATGGATCCTTTACTTTGATACCATAAATTAATAAATCTATGTTTGATATATTCAAGGAAATTGCCACTGTATTTGAAAATCCCTAAGAACATCATGAAAGCTAATAAAAAAACATGACTACATGAGAGCAAAACTGAATGTTAATCAAGGTAGCTACTGGTATCATGCATTAAAGTATTTAAAAGGAAGGAGCTTTCTAAATTCTATAGACCATTTTAGTTTCCCAAAACCTTCAATACTGTTAAAATTGAATACAAAATAGCATCGTTTTTTTAAAAGAAGCTCAGTCCACAAGTGACAGTTTTACAAAACAAGCTCAGTCCTAAGCATTTAATGATACGGTTGGTTTTGCTCGCTCTGTCCACTACGAACCCTCACTTGCACTTAATCTCTGCCCACTGCCAACCGACACCATCCTGCACTTCTGTACAGGCAATCATAGGTGTCAAATGTTATTCAATGTTACTAGCTGTCGCATTATCAAGCAGATTATATGCCTGATTTGGGCTCTCATCCAATCATAAGCTTGCTGCGTCTATCATAAGATTCCACGTGTGGTCACAAAACATCAATTAATCTTCGAAACATCTGATCAAAGGTGAAAGGGGATGGTTAATGGTGGGCTGACAATGCATCCTACGCACATGAGAGAAGGAGAGATGTTTGAGGTAACTTCTCACTGGAGGTTGAAAAGCGAAGTATATACCGAGACCGATTTTTGGACATGCCTCATACTGATGTCAGCAGTGAAGTGGATAAGAGAGATAAAATGTTTAAATTCCCGTCATCGCTTATTTAGCACTTTCCCCACTCTTGTTGAAGTTGAAAATGACAAAACGTTTCATGGTATCTCCTATTTGTAGCGGTTGAAACATTTGTATTCATCTTGATAAAGAAATAAATCACTTGATCAGTTAAGAAAAAATCCTTGTTCATCCTCCAGCAATATAAATCACGCGCATTACATAATCTACACACAATAGCTGTTAAATAACTTTTTTTTTTTAATTGTAAGTACAATAACTACTAGATCTGTTTTTCACATGTCAGCTCACCAAGAGGACCTTGTAACACATTCATAAAGACTGAGCATTTCACAAACACCCAGATTTAGCACTAACAGGATTCATTCATTGGATCATCAAATCTCAAAACCAAGAACCTCAATAGTGGGCCATCAAAATCAACTTACTAAGCTTTATCATCAAAGTTACAATTAAAGTCACTGAAAGATTATTTAAAAAAAAAAAACTAAAAAAAAACAACAGCAAAATATTTGTTTTTTATCATCATATATATCATATATATTCCACGGGTATAAACTGACGCAACATTCAGAGGGAATAAATTTAAGTTATCTAGTTATCTTAAAGGGACCCTACACTTTTCAGATCGATCTTAAGATTTGATGGCACGGAGAGATCAGGACTTAAGATAAGGTGCCCATCATTTGGAATCAGTTGCTGAGATGCTGTGGAAGTGAGAAGTTGTGCTTTCAACAACAGTTTGTCGTCAAAAAGAAGAAGCATCGAAGAAGGAGAGAATGGGCAAAGCAGTGGCTCCTAGACCGAAAACAGCATACACATATTAGTCTATTAGCCTGGTCTCTTGATAATTTATTGCTGTAATGTTTTGATTTAACCTTCCATTTCAATATAGTTCAATGAAATTCATTAGGTTTTCCCTTGACCAAATAGTTATGTTGTTAACTTTGCTTAAGTATAATCAGTGTTGAGCAACAACTCAGCTAGGCTAGACTAAAATCAAAACTCAACTGCCTTTAGTATTACCCCCTAGATGCCTAGTGTGACCTACAAAATAAAGGAGCGGTTTTTCAAGGATACTGCACACAGCAGTGCATGCATGTATGTGTGTGTATGTGCATTTTGGGTGAGAGAGACAGAAAGACTTTGTTGTGTTTGGGCGAGAATAAATATGTAAATATCAACTGTTTGGTATCAATTTGCAGTAAGATTCGATGCTGAAAGTGATTCTGAAGTCAGAATTCCAATATTTTGAGTTTGATACCCCACCATTTTGAGCCCCCACTTGGCTGATCTGTGGACTGAAGCAAAAATATTAAGCACTGCTTGATATCCGTCAGTCTGAGTTCAGTCCATCCATTTGAGATAGATCTCAACCAAAATTCTTTATACATGATGATATCTATCCTAATATCTGATCTTAAAACCAGATCTTAAGATCAATCTTAGAAGTGTGAGTGTCATGACTTTGAACATCATTGCCTTCAAACACAATATAAAGGTTTTCTTATCATCAGTTAATTACTTGGTAGCTGGCTGATTAGATTGGTAACTGACCAAACATGGACAAAATGAAAAATGAGGACAAACACATTTCACATTCAAATCTCTGTGAATTATGGAGGTTTTTTATTCTAATTCTTTTTTTCACACTCTTCAAACACATCACAGAAAACAAATAGGCCTAAAGCTAGGCATAAAATTTCAAAACTGTCTTGGCGGTATTTTACATAAAAAAATAGTTAACGGTAACTGACGCAACAAATGTTGGTAACTGATGAAACATTCTTCAAATTTGATAATAAATCTGCAAAGAAAATTATGCTAAATATTATTATTTTATAAAATTACAATATAACTGTCAGACCGGTAACTAACAAAATAATATTTAAGAAAAACAAATAACACAGAATTCTATAAAGAACTTGATAGCGATGGTAAAATATGCTAAATATTATTATTATTATGTGTCCCAATGTAATCAACAAAATATTTACAAATTAGGACTAAAGCTGTGCTACATATTTGCAAATTTTACAGTCTCCTAAACAGCACCTCAAAGCTGCAGGCTAACACACTGCTATGGAGCTCAGAGAATCATGGTCAGGAAAATGACTATTTTCCATTACAGTTGAAAAGAAATTGTTTAATGCAGTCGATGTTTCTGTCCATCTACCTTGACATTGATAAAATCTGTTTTCCTAGAAGCTGTCTGAAAACCACATCATTTTCATCGAACTGTACAATCCTGTCAATTTTTTAAGTTTCCTTTTCTTTTCTTTCTCTTGAATTGGAGTATAAACACAAAGATATTCAACAATTTCTTAATTGTGCAGCCTACTTTAGTTGGCTTTTTGGTAGTAGAACTCCTGTTGCTCTCTCCACTGTTTTTCAAAGTGCCTGCTTGCTTTCCAAATGCTGAAACATGAGGCATAGGAGACTGTGGCTGACTACATGTCACAGAGGTTTTGTTTTTGACCTGAAATTCTTTATTCTGTCTTTAATTTTCTCATTGTTCCCCTTGCTTCTGTCTTCATACTGTTGAGACCATTTAAGCTGCTTATTTCTGTGCTCCTTTTTGTTCTTATCTTTCATCTGTTGTCTTTTCTCCTCAGGCAAGTGAGCCCTGTGGTCAAGTTTTTTTCCTTTTTTCTCCAGCCGATTTAGGCACCTGACAGAGCAAATGAAAATATACAGTTTATTTATAGTATAACCATTAGTTTTATTATATTCTGAACAACCTGAAGATCTGAACCTAGTCGTTCTTCAAAAATATTTATATCTCACAGAGTGATACAATTCCAACTTCAAAAACTATTGCCATTAATGCAAAATAATTACTGGTGTTAACATTAGAATTTTCAGAAATTGACTATCATTGAAATTCTGAATTATGATAAACACAATAAACAGCATACATGATAAATAAAATGGCATAATATTTGAGCATTTCAAACAATTTTGGTCACATAAAACTTCCACAGTCAACAAAATAGTTTATTATTGAGTCTATTAAGTCAGTTACCAAATAAATTTGTTGCGTCAGTTACCATGCAAAGTCTATGAAAGATAAGTTCAAATCAAATGCTTGGTATTGCACCTTCAACTGCAAAAACTCAAGGTATTTCGTCTTCCATGGATCTTTTCTTTAAATTAGTTTAAAGAAGCTAGTAAACTTTTATCATTTTTTGGTAACTGACGCAACAAAGTTGCCCCCACTAATAACTAATATGAAGCGGCTCACAAACCATAATTATAACTGTGGAATCAAATGTACACTATAACATAAAGAAGAAGGTTCACTTGATGAAAAAAAGTAACTTAACTCACTTGATTGGGATTTTTTAACTAGTTGTGTGGGTGCCATTTTTTCGCTATCATAACAGAGCCAGCACCATCTCCTTGGACAAACAGCTTTCAAAATGATCGTCAGTCATGTGACATGCATTCAGTACAAAAATGTGGTTTGTAGTGAACGCACTAATCATAAATGAAAAGAAATAAAACAAATGTTATCACATATATAATCTAATTTTAACCCCCTTGGTTGACAATTTTGTGAAATGGCCCATAAACAGATTATTTCATCTCAATGTTTACATGTACAAACACCAGCTTGGTACAGTGGACTGAGCCTAGCTTTGGAAAAACAATTTTCAAATTAGTGTTATGCAATCAATATTTCACATAGATTTCTACAACTTGGAGTATGAATAATAAAGCTTGAGGACTTCACATCTGCATTAAAAAAGCTAGAGAAAAAATTACAATTACTTTGAAAATAAAAAATCTTGATTCTCTCAAAACTGTGGAAAATGGACTGAACTCACTTTCGAAAAAAACTCTCTCCAGTTATACTGAAGCAAAACAAGGCAAGTGATATAGTGGATGTAATTAATATTGGCCCCAAAGCATTTTCACTTTGCTAATAAAAAGACTATTTAAAATTATAATCCAAAGTTTTATCTATACTTCTTAACTTTACCATAAATTATGTGGCATGAATGGGACAAAGACTAGACTCTAAGTTTAAAAAACAAACACAAAAAAACCCCACTTTTCTTATGCATTAGGTATTCTATCAAATCATTTTCAATACCTAGGAATCATAAGAAGTCTTTTCTCATTCTCAGGGAGCCATTTCAGGAAATAGGAGAGGGAGGAATTTAAGGAGGCAAAGACCACAGGGAGGACTAATCAAATTAGCATGGCCACAAACAGATTTTCAACTGATCAACATCAATGCAACATAAACAAAATTCCTTACGCTATGTGACAAGCCAGTTAGAAAAAAAGCCATAGGAGGTAAATGAAATACTGTGGATCTGGACCTACAGCTCTAAATAGAGAAATGACAGAGTGATGGCAAAGCCACTATTACACTAATAGGCGAATAGGTTTTGCTCAGCTACAAAGCATTGCTTTCTGCTTGTCCTATAGTATCTGCTGTATATCTGTTGTATATTGGCAAGCATGTTTCTCATGTGAGAAAAGATAATAACCAGGAGACAATGATTGGGTGAGTTTTTTTGTTTTTTTTTTACATTCTTACAATGAAGCCAATTACAATGGAACTTTTTGTCCTGTTCCACGATAACAACTAACATACTCTGTTCTATTTCTTGGCTGTGGCTGTCATTCTGCTTCTAAGATCAGAAATACGAGATCTGTCTCAAAAATAACTTCCCTACTCCACATTTTCAAAAACCACTGAAGATGTCACCAAATTTGGGAACAATGTTCTTTATTATATTAGCTACTCAACATAATCACCATCATTGCCCAAGCACTTCTACCATCGACGCACCTGCTTTCAAAGATGGCGACATGTTTCTTTGTCCAGCATTCCAAGAGTGGCTTTTGTGGCTAAAATAATGTCTTCCTGTGTCTCAGACTGTTTCCGAATGTGTGCTTTCATTTTTTAGGGAACTGGTGAAAGTCATAGGTGGCCAGATCTGGAGAATATCAGAGGTGATTCAATATTTCCTTGTAACATGAGTGCCGTTCCATCACCACATTGGCTTAATGTACAGGTGAGTTGTCATGGTGAAAATCACATCAGCTTCAAGTCAAGCAATCCAGGGTGCTCATTCCTTATGGCAGGCTATTTCTTTTCTTGAGTAACCATTTTGTCGTAAATGGCATTGACAGTAATGCCTGCTGGAAAGGCCACGATGAGATGATGCCTTTGTTATAAAAAAAAAAATAAATAAATAATGTGCATGACTTTACATGCATCCTGTATGTAATGAACTTTTCCTGGGCAAGATTCATTCGCATTCAACCATATAATGGATTGTCTTCTCATCTGTGGGTCCCAAAATAGACCCTGATCATCTCATTGCCAGCTGTCATTCTATCCAAAAACTGCTATTCCTCACAATGAAAATGATGAATAAAACTCCTGGCGCACTTTACTCGTTTTTCATTTTCATTTTGGAAATGGAAAACCAATTTAGTGAACATCATTTTTTTTTTTGGTCAAGTTTTCTCAGTCAAAACTCTATGAACCACAGCAGAAATAATAGGAGCTTCATCTGATATCTCCATATTTTTCTTGTGTCCTCATCAATGGCCCTCAATATTGATATTTGCCTCTCCACATACAGTCACAGGCCTTCTAGGTCATGATGCTTCCTCAACATTGATTCAACACTGACGAATTTCTTTTACCCATGATCTTGCAATTTGAAAAATAAAAGAGTGATCATCTACAACAACTAATAGATCTTGATGAATTTCCAGTAGCTTTTTTCCCATAGAATAAAAAATTTGAGTACTGTTTTGATGTCATATTCAGAAAATTATTTTCTTAAAATGTTGACACTCATTTTGTTGTTTTAAACTCATGATCTTGTATTGTGTATTGGGGTTTAGCGAGGTATCAGCACGATTACAGCTATACTGTGCCAAAATACGGTAAGATACATTTACAGTGGAGTCCGCTTAAGATAAACCTGGCTTAAGATAAAGTTCCGGTTAAAATAAACTTATCATAAGGACCCAATTTTTTTCCTTCTTTATGATCATTAGTTTGTTTACGGTTATGATAAACACCACTTTCCCACACTCTGCTTATGATAAACTCTCTGTATTCTAAATTAACATAGTGATACAGTTATTTTCAATTATATCATGAACCAATTATGCGCTCGTCTATTAAAGGGTATGCATTATGCAACGAGCTATGCGGGTGAAGCCACAATAGTGTTTGCATGTTCATAAAATGATAAAGCAAAGTTAATTTCACAAAGTGGAGGAAGGGAGGCGATGGGGAGGGGTATGGCTAGTGCCATTTGCTTGCTTGCGCACACACACAATGTCACACCACACCTGGCTGGTACCAGTAGTACTGCAGTGTACTGTGTACCTTGATGTTATGTAGAACTAGATCTAGATTAGATCTCGATCTACCAACCCTCCCCATTTGTGATTACGTAAAGCGGTACACTATAAAACAATGACCACCGTAATGGTGAAAATGAGGCTTGTGTAGGCTGACTGAGTGACTCGTTTGTAACGCATCACATCGCAAACGCCAAGCGGGCTAGCACAACACTGCACATCTCTTGCTCTCTTTCTGTTTCTGTTTTTGACTATATTTTTCTTGAAATTGATAAGATAAACCTTGGATAAGATAAACATTTTGATTGGGCTCCCCCCGGTAGTTTATCTTGCCCCACGAACTGCAAACCACGTATTTTATACCACAGGTGAAGCGAATCCCCGAATGCGGTGCCCGTGTTTATTCGTGGGTGCTCCTTGTTGTGCTGTGATATTTCTCACCATGTCGCTTAAACCTGGGGTTTATTGGCTCCAGTTTTGTCAAATTATCGCCATAATAAGTATGCGCAGCTCAGTAGATACTCCTTCACAAGGTAAAGGAAACTTTACCTAATAGAACAGTGAGAAATTCCATGCCCAAAGATGAAATCTTCTTGAAC
>JBCAUA010030766.1:0-12308 GCA_038406235.1 Peronia verruculata
AGGGTATCAAATTACAGGGTCTTGCCAGCGTGCAGGTAGCTATTGTGTTGAGGACAATAAAAGAGCAATAAACCTCATGGTCGCTCCTTGCCTGCAGTTCAGACTTTTTGGCCACATTTTCATAGGCAAAAAACAGCCGTGTAGGCCATTGCCCATCCACTGCAGGATGTAGCTGGCTGCCAGTGAGCACCAATCTTCTGTATTTGCTGTTGTCCATGTCCATGTCACTTTTGTCAGATCTCCAGTTATTTAAATATGTCTTGTACCCAGGGCAAATGTTGGATCATGAATGCCATGACTTCAGTTATACAGAAACTGTCAACTCAAATATAGCACTTTGTTTACTCTGAGGTCTATCGTTAGGACTATTACACTTTTTTCAAAATATATGTATCTTGCAAGGTTAGAAATCTGAAGTCAAATATCATGACTTTTTATCAGAGGTATGCAGTGGTAACCTGAATGTTGTTCATTAACCTAAGAAATTATCCCTGCCTCATTATATTTCTCTCATGTAATTTTGCAAGCTAGTTGGAAATACTGTCACTTTTTTTTTGCTGACTGTGGAAACCTTTTATTCTAAAGTGACATTGTTTTCTAAATGACTAAATGTCTTCATCCCACTAAATGTGATATTTTCAGAACCTCAAAACAAAATATTGTGTGACAGGGTGAAATGAATGCCATGTTAATTTTTATCTTGTATAAATTTATTTGTTACAGTAGGAAAAAGAAACGAGTGCACATTTATTTAGCTGCAACCCTTTCTATGGCAAGCTAGTTATGTTCAGAGTCAACCTCTATGGCCGTGGAGTCATTAAAATTCATTTTTCTTAACAAAGGCCTCTTGAATATCCAACTGTCATTACCTTGTTTAGCTTAGGTAGATATATTTTATTCCACGATGTTTTAACTCTGTACTCTAGTCTACGCATGTACCTGATTTTTTGTAAACAACAATTGGAGAAACAGTTGGATAAGCCCTCCCTTGTACACAGTGTTCTGACAAACTCACATTGCTGTCAGAGTCTGCTGTTCCACATGTTGCATTTAGTGAGTAATATAGAGTCTTAAAAAAATAATAAGGCATTTGCTGTCATTTAAACAGGTATATTTTTGGGAAATTTTGTATGCAGTATAATGTGAGCACAGATCAAAGTTTCTGACTGACAATGTTCTTACTTCTGGTGTTTTGTTTCTTTCCTATCCAGGGTGCCTGAGCCATCAGAGGACCCAGGTGAACTGAGCCGGAGCTACGAGAGCATCAAGCAGTTGTCCGACTCACACATGTGACGATCCACCAGCAAGGGGGATAAAAAGCAAACTGAAAATCTTTGAGATTTATTTTGATTTCATATCACAACCTGAAGTGCAATTTTTTCAAACCCACTGTGCTAGATCTCTTGTGTATGATATTTTATGTCATCATGTCTGCTGCAAAATTTTCCAAATTTTTTGTGACAACAGTTTGACATCCGTGATATATAATCACTTCTCAACATCCTAATATTTTCATAATCAACTCAAAAGAGCAATAACCTCTCATTCAGTGATGAATGTTCTTTCAGTTTGTGCAAGACAAACAATGTCAATATTAGACCACCTTCATTACATTGGAGACACAGCACGATATAATCAGGCACCTGTCAAATTTTGAGCATATGGAGTTGCTAGTATCACTGCTCAGGTTATTCATTTTCCTTTCTGTGTGTGAAAAGATTTTTTCTCTACTTCAAGTAGAAGTTGAGATATTAGCAATCAAAGACGGCTGGGATGGCCTGTTGCTGCATCTAAAGCTAGTGAGAAACTGGCGGATGATTTTTGTTAATCCTTATCAATCCTTAATAGGCCATGCCACTAAATTACAATTTTTGGGCTTTCACTCAATCTGTTTCAGCAAATTAAACTCTGAAATACATTTTTAGATTGAAATAGAAGGGTTCTGTGAAGAAAAAAAAAAATGCTTTAAAAATTTATTCACTGTTGAAAAACACATGATTTCTCTAGTTGACTCAGTTTGACAATCGCCTAATTCCATCGTGTCACATCTCATTCAGCTCCCGATTTCTTTGTTCAAGTCTAGTGACTTATGACTTACTTTGACTGACTGTGAGACAAATAATCCAAGTCCATTTGTTTCAACCCTTTTGTTGAACAAGGACTGAAGAATTCAGTTACTTCTCTTTGACACAGTTAAGAGGTACTCACTAACCTAGAAGCTTTGCAGAGAATAAGGAGTTCATTTTTGTACTTCTCACATATGAAACATTGGCTTGAACAAAAAGAAAATGTTCATATCCCCTGGAAATTTTCAGAGTATCTCAAGACTGTACGTATTGCAATCAGAAGCATACAAGTGAAGTTTTCCTTGTCTGCAATGTATGGGAATATATCTTGTCCCTGAGGGAGGGAAGCAATGTGGTTTCTAAAAAGATAACATTCTCTATACCCACAATTATCCAGCATAGCCAATCCTTAGTTTATGCAGTAGGTGTTAGTGTTAGAAGCAGTTTCAAATCAGTTATTGTAAATTACCTCACTTGTCTGCAGTTGAAGCAGATTCAGTCAGAACACATGACAAAAGTTCAATGCATTATTGCTCCTACTTGCATTTAGAGCAAGTTAGTAGGAGCTTATTTATTCATAGTATTTGTACAAATGGTACACAGATTTCAACCTCATGGTCCAATGTTCTTTGAATGTTATGGCAGCAAATATGATAGCAGTATGTAGATATCAAAATGAAATGAGAAGTTGTAATTGTCACTGACATAAGAGGTGGTTGAATAATAGTAATAAATAATAATAAAATAATAAGAAGAAAAAAAGTGATGATTAGTGATTAAAAAAAATAGTGATGATTATTAAAATAGCGAAATAAAAACAATGTGAAAAAGATAGCATGCAGGGGTAATTCTAAGTTGACAGTAGTTTGTATCTGAAATAGCCATTTTGCTGTGAATGGTTTAGAGAAAATACTTGTCAGATATTTTGGTTTAATATTTGTTAACAGTTTATAAGTTTTGGTATTTGTATGGTGTGTATTGTGCACAGGGATTTATCTCACAGAAGATATTTCTGGCAAGTTCTACACACATAGACATTTCTCTCCTTGTACCCCACGCAGAATTGATGTCCAAGAGCTCGCTGTGCCTTCCTATTGCCCGCTATGCTCATGGGTCATACTTAATTGTTTTCTTTGTCCATTTCTTTACTTTTTTGCAAAGTTTGCCAAATTTTTGCTCGTTACTTACTTAGGCATCACTCTATAAAGTGAAGTCACTATCAATAACCAAATTATATGTCTGACAATGCCAGATGATCTGCGAGCTAATATTTCAGTGATGTGTAGATTTCTCCCCACCATTTTGTTGTTAAAATATTTTGTTTTGCTTTGTAAGCAATCATATGAACAAACAGTGCGAATACCAACAGTGGAAAATGTCTTTTGTTTTGTTGGTTTTTTTTTTTTTTTCAGAATGTTTTATGATTGTCCCAGTTTTGCCAATTTTTGAAAGTTTAAACTTTATGTCAATTTCAAAAAGTTGTATCAGAATCAAAACTTGAGTTTTTAAGAATTTATTGATTTTATCATAAGAGTTCATTATTGTCAATATTTTGTGTTAAAGTCTCATTAAAATAAATATCAGTAATATTTTATTTCAGAATTTTAATCAAATGCTCAAAAATTGAAAATCCTCAGCATATATAAGCCTGAAATATTTCCTATTCTCAATGAGTCTGCAGTGCATGAATTGTCAAAATTCAATCCAGCCTCTGCAATATGAGGAATTCATTTTGTTGTTCCTCAGATTCAGTGCACAGTAGTCTCTTTTAAAATTAGCAGATATATGCAGTCAGCCTTGTAGTGCTGATACTTATATGTTTTTACCATTTGCCCGATGTTAGTGTATGTTTAGATTTTTATACCTTTTCATATATGGAATGTGCTGTAATTTTATCGAAAATCGACAGGATCATAAGATAATTCCCTAGGTCATTTTTTAACCAAATTTAGTTCAGGTCGTAGCTGAATACTTTGGGTCTTTCCCACCATTTGGAACAAAAAGTGTGAAACTGGTTTTTTCCATTTTTGTCAAAATAACAACAAAAAAAAATGACTAAGGCAGTTATCTTGCATATATGGTGATATTTTCTTCATTCAATGGACAATTTTTTTCTGTGTTTGATATAGAAAAATGGGAAAATGCATAAACACGTCCATGACCATATCAGCCCTTCTTACTTTCACTCGTGGTCAAGTTTATTTTCATAGCATTTTGTCTGTTCATATCAAATGCTTCTTCAAAGTGACATATCATTCTTCAGAGATTATTTGACATATCTTTCGTTCCTAAAAACTTTATTGAGTGATTGACAATGGAGATGTATGCAGACAAAGCATTAGATTGCAGAGTCCATTTGTTCCTTGAAATAGACATATATAGATACAGGATATCCCTCATGTTGTATGGAAGTGTGGTTTTTGACAGAGACCTTTTGCTTTGAAATCCCCATAGCTGATGGAGTTTTTCATTTGTAGTTTTGAACATTTGTAGACATTTTTTGCATTTATATATTACGCTAGTGTCTCATTCCATAGACAACAGATTTATTGTCATACAGAAACTTAGTGCACTTTTTCGGGACACTTTGTAGATGAAGTACAGACTGCAGAAAAGCACATCAATGTTTTTGTTCATCTGTTCAACAATGTACTCCTCAGTATAGACATGTAGGTCTAGGTAGGATCTATGTCACCAAGACATACAGAAAAGGTGAGATGCATATTCATATAAGATCGCCCTCGAAACAGACATATAGATAAAAGTGTATATTAGATATAGATACATATGGAAGATGTTTTCTACAAATTTCATTTCATATCAAATCTGCCCGGAAAGAGACATTGTGATAAATTTGAACTGAGAAACATATGGAACAATCATTTAACATCCTCCTCTGCTATGGCCATCCATTGATAATTAATGCTGATCATGCAGTCAAGTGTGCCAGGCAGGCCAGTGGATTGCAACTGCAAGGCTTTGCTCTTCATTAGCATCTCTGTCCACATTTGGGGTATTGGGATGGCCTGCTAATGTTGTGCCATACCAAGGGATTTTTATGGAATATGTTTTGCCATTTCATTCTGTCTGTTATTTTCAGTCACACTGTTTACTGCCAGCTTGATAATTCAAGTGGGATTCCCTCTTATTTAGTATTGTCAGTGCTGCAATAGTTCATGTTATACTTGAGCGTGTTTTTTTCTAGTATAACTTCCAGTCCGTTTCTACACATTGCAATCGGACCAAGCAGATAAACATTTTTTATAAGAGAGATTGATTTGGTCCAAGAACATAGCAAAATTAATGTTTTTATCAGAGAGCGTAGCTGCTATAGCTGATCAAATCAAATGATGCATTCATTAAGTGTAATTAGTGTGCATATATTTTTCCACTGTTATTGAGAAAAATATGAGCGAGCAAATTGTGTCATATTCATGTCATTCTTCTCCCTGCATACAAATTGATACTTGCAAAAAGTGTAATATTGCAAAGATATATGTGGATGAAGTGTTTTATTGCAGAGTTTTATGTTTTATTGTATTCTTTGATAACTGGAACAAATGTTGGTTATTTTTTTGTTCTGCTCACGTTCCACAGCATAGAATTTTCATGAGCTTTCCCTTAAAACATTCCTTGATGTAAATAGCATGTTTTGAAAGAGGATTTTCCATTATTTATTCTGTGTTACTTAACAATGATTAATTGAGATGCGACATGATGAAATCAGGCACTCGTCTAATTTTAAGCAAAAAGAATTATTGGGATCACTGTGAAGTTTATTCATTTCTCCTTCGCTGTGTGAAAAAAAATGTTTGTTCCTACCCTAAGTAGAAGTTGAGATATTGCCACTTAAAGATAAAGGGTAATCTGTTGCTGCAGCTGAATTTGGTGGAAAATGGCCAATCATTTTTGTGAGTCCTTTTTGATCCTTAGTAGGCAGTGCAACTAAATTACATGTACAGTTTTTGAGCTTTTGCTCAGTCTGTTTCAGCAAATTTGATGAACACCTATTTCATTGTGTCACATCTCAATTGCAAATGCTCTCAAGCGCAAACTTTTTCCTTGATACCCATCCAGTTACTGATGTTGTAGATTGTACTTATAATCTTTTATCCCCTATGGTATATTTTTTAGCTTTGGATGTTGATATTTATCAATCATAAAATTATGAACAATTGTATTTTAGACATTTTCCTAGTAATTGATGACATTGTCACCTATTTATAACAAGATTGCTCTATTCAAGCACAAAATGTTGAATAAAATGTGTAATGCTTCAGGTTTTTCCTTGTATTGAGACATAAAATGTGGACACTCAGGGCAACAAACAAACAAACAAGAAAACAAAAAATGAACTCATTTTTGGATTTTATAAGACTGTTCCTTTGTTTTTTTCCACATTCAATTGAAATACCTAATATTAAAATAGTATTTGAGATAATTTTGTGACATTTTTATAAACTGAAGTTATTTAAGTTTGGAGAGATGGTAAGTAGTTTTAGTTGTAAAAGTTCTGTTATGCCTTGAATTGAAGATTGGAAAACTACCAGTGAATATTTTAAATATTTATGCAGTTTTTTTGTATATTGGGTTAGGTGTTCTTAATTCTTTGGGTGGAATATGAATACTCATATTTTATTTTTCCATAAGGAAATACATGTGGGCCAATGTAGAATGCAGTATGCTTTTAGTGTCAGTCATTATGTAACTTATTTTCCTTATATTAGTTTCTGATTTAGTTCTGCATTGAGTCACTGTGATTATATAACCTTAGATCATCATATTTACATTCATATATAGCAATACTTGATAGTGTCTGATATTATCACTTCTGCAAAAATGTCATAAATTGAGCCCTTGTTTATCAGCTTGTCATTCAGAGTCAAATGCTTTTTTTTTGTTGTTGTTGTTGTTATGGGTCACTTGTTTTCTCTTTGCACACAGAAAATTTCATTCTTGTAGCTCATTATCTCTCCATTATCGATTAATTACAAACTTAAAATGTCTATACTGTTTTGTTTCATCTGGCAATACTCTGTATTTTGTATCAGCCAAATTTATGAAATGAGTGACCCCTCCCCAATAAAAAAACAAAATTCAGAAAATGGGTTCTCTCAGGCATACATGTACTTTTTGTTCTTTCTTGTTTTGATGTCAGGGAATACCATTTAGTGTAAAACAAACACAG
The DNA here is from genome assembly GCA_038406235.1 of Peronia verruculata. Taxonomy (NCBI): domain Eukaryota; kingdom Metazoa; phylum Mollusca; class Gastropoda; order Systellommatophora; family Onchidiidae; genus Peronia; species Peronia verruculata. Next base: position 7,255 of record JBCAUA010030766.1, read on the forward strand.
CATTTTATATTATGTAAATTAAGAATGCAATCCTTGTTTCAGGGAATTCCTTCCAAATTTCGGGAATGTAAGAAATTATTTTATGACAGGGAAATGTGTAATATCACATCTACTTTGGAATGAATTATGCCCATGGTTGATATTTTCACACCAGAGCTTTCAGAAGACGATATCATAGTTTGTATTATGTTTACAATGTGTTGGGTTTTGCTAACGATCTACATGTCATTTGCGATACCCTATTGTGGAGATTGCTTCTTAAACATTTTTGTTGCAGCTCCATTGCAAAATACATGTAGTCACCTACTGCAATTTAGTTATCAATACGTATATCTTCATTGCCCCATGCAACTTTCGATTCATTTGCCCTGGTCGCAAGTCAAATGTTTCATCATTGTGCAGTAATGGAGGCTATCTTAAATTTTTACCACAATTTGTTTTGTTTGCCTAGAACTTTTATGGGTTTTTTTTTTTTTTTGTCAGTCATTCTGAAACTTGGCATGAAGCAACATCTTTTTAAAGAAAGATTTGAAATTTGCAATCTCTGTCTCTTTGAAACAACTTGAGGATTGTTTATATATCCTTGTTTTTTTTTTTTCATTTAATTTCCTTATTCAAACAGCAGTAAAGCAGAAATGTGTCAAGATGCTACAGCCTTATACAATACATAAAAAAAAAAGAAAAATTGAAGATTTTGAATTTGACTCAAAAATTGAAAATTTTGATGCTTTTGTGATACTTTTTTGCTGGCATATGGCCTTATACTGTAAGCTAGTTCATAGTTTGCCGGATTTCTTTGCTGTCTGTGGACGGTAGTATTCTAGCCTTTCAACTGTCCCACCATATAAATTCTTCAATTTGACATGTATTGTGAGTAAGCATTGTGAAAAATTAGATATTGAAAAATATTTTCTCTTTATTGAAAAACAGCTTGAAATATATATATATATTAGATAAATATATATGAGATTAGGTGCACTGTAGTGTGCCAGTGTCAATTATGTCTTTCATGTTGTACTACTCCCAGTGTGTAGTAATACTTTCCACAGATAAGAAATCCTAGCTTTTCATAATGACAGCTTTCCTTACACATTACAGTTCTTTATGTTTTATGCCATTTATGTTTTTGGCAGACTCAATTTATTTGTTGCAAAAAGAGAAGCCATTCTCAGTCAGCAGAGGACAGTAAAAAACAAAAACAAAAAAAATATACAGTTTAATGCCTTCATCGTTTGTAAATATTAATTGTGTGAGGATTTCAAGATCACATTTTAATTCATGAATCAATAGTCAGTGCAGGCCCAGTAGACTAAGATTTATCAATACGCGATTCACAGACTTATACTTGAAACGCTGAGTTCGAGATTGTTGTCATATGGGAAATTATAATGTTGGATTTCGGTATTTATATTGCTGTTCTGCCCTGTCTTTTGCTTATGTAATTGTGAGTTCTTTTTGTTTTTGCCAATGTATATGGATGATGATACTTATTTTTAAAAATCTGTATGTCTACATGATCAAAGTAAAACTTACAATTGCTACCATATTCCTATCTCTTGTTCATATTTATGACTGAATGTTTGAAAAAGGAAATCTATTTTCTTATCTTGGTGTTATTGTTTCTGCATGAATTTTTTTTTTTTTTTTAATGGAAGACTTGAGAGATATTGAAGAAGCAGTGAAAAGGAGAAAAACATCAATCTACTTCATGTCATTCAAAAATTGATCTTCCAAAAATTTGTTAAAATTATAACAATACCAAGACAACATTTTCTATATGTTCATACCATATTTTTTTTTTTTTTTGGTTAGATTTATGATGTATGTTTGGAGCAAAGATAATTTTTTTCTTTTTAATAATGGTTGTTCAACATCTCTTGTGTCCGGCAAAGGGGAGTAACAGTGCTGAGCAGAACAATCTCCCGTTGTTCAAAAAATAATTTTAATTGATAAAACATAATTTTTGCTCATGAAATTATGAAAATAAGTACAAATTCATTACCTATACTGTATGAACAACTTGTATTCTTTGGCTTCTCTAGCAGTTGATTTTTATTTTACATTTTGTGAACTGCTGTGTGTTAAATACCTACCGTTAACCTAATAAGTCTTGGCAGTCTGTGTTTGATAATTGTGCAAAAAATGTTTGATAATTGTGTAAAAAACAAGGTAAATATTAATTCATCAAAAGAAGTATGCAGTTTTTGGTGATAGAAATGATTGTTGCATTTTCTTGCTGCTGGGTGACGATGGCGTAAGTCAGTTTCAGCATTTTTATGTAATTATTGAGAAAAATACAGTTAAAAGCATGTCATAAGATGAGTTAGCCCATTATGATTCTTTTGAATCTATGCTGGAAATCTGCAACAAAACCCATAAAAGGCTTATTGATTCTAAAACCATAGAATGTATCCATATGAAATTTGGCATGCAATATTGTTGCATTAAGATCTGTATTTCTACTGACATAAGGCCACAAAAAAGAGCTTATTATGTTTACCATTGTTCTAAAAATGCAATAACAATTGGATAATAAACTCGTAAGAGTGTTGGATCTGAACGTTGGATAGGATGATGCATTGAAAAAAACCAAACACGTTTTCTTTGAGTAACATTTTGTTTCTGTTTAGTCAGCCAAAATACCAACATCAAGGTGCGCATATTTGCCATACATTTTAAGCTCACAGGTCAGTATCCATTTGAGCTATAATTGTAAAGATTTCCATATTGGCCGTGGGTTCGCTTCTAGTTAATACATAATTCTACCGGCACATCTTTTTCTAATGACATGAGATTAACTTTCATGCTTGGGAATATTAATATCATCGGGCATCAATTACATTTTGGCAAAAGTCTGGCTTGCCCTCATGGCAGGAGTCACTGTGGCAAGTTAAAAAAACAAAAAATCTGTTTTATCAGATCTGTCCATGTTGTGGTGTTGACCTTTCTCCAGGAATAAGATAAGTTCTTACACACTTTGACAAAAGATCTTTTCTGTGAAACTCAGTTTCAAGATAATCCCAGTCTAGGTTTGAAATTTATCTTAAAACATATGAAGGAGAACACAGGCCTGTACACCAAATTTTAGAATAGAGCGATTAAGAAAGAAACTCTATTTGAAATTTTATCCCAGATCCAGACTGACATGATAAATAAGGTTTCTTCCCCTGCTGTTTGTTTAGAAAAACATTTCACATTTGAGTTAAATTTGTCATTGAAATAAACTTGTTGGATATGTCTTCGTTTTGCTGCATGGCTGATGTTATCATGACGTGCTGCTATCTATATGTAGCTTGAAGAGAATGGCTTAACACAACAGGTTGTCGTTTGATATTGCGACAAGTTGTTTTTGGATAGGATGGGAAATGATTAAACAGTTATGATAAATCATTTAGTCAAAGTATATTTAGATAAATAAAATTGTGTGCCCAATTTTTCATGAGCCTTGAAACAAATTGGACCAACTGTCTGTATGGGTTGAGCATGTGTCTTGTTCTTCACTGACATGGTCTTTATGATGTCAGATTTGTTGTCATTTTATTGTCTCTGTTTGGTTGTTATTCTTGAACTTTTATTTAACCATAAAACATCAATGCAGCTAATTGTGAAAATATGTCCATGTTGTGTGAACAACTGCATTAAACAAGCTGTGAAAATTTTAGTTTTACATGTAGTTATTCTTGTACACTTCTCTGGGTCGACCTTCTTTTTTTTTTTTTTTTGTAATTTTTCATTTTGATTTTTAAGCTGGATCTATCTTGTTTTGTTTTTTTCCCCCTCCATTTTTCGCATTCTTTTTTTCATCACCACCCTATTTTCTACACTTCAACTGTTTATCTTTTTTTCTTTCTTTCTCTCTTTTTTCTATTTATTTATTTATTATTATTATTATTTAAATCAATTTCTTCGTCATCATCATCATTCGTGATTTGAGACGTGAGACATGATAAAATCAGGCGCTCGTCAAGCTGAGGCGACTGGAGAAATTATGTGTTTTTCAACAGTGAATGCTCATCTAACGTATTATTTTTTTCTTCACGGAAGCCTTCTATTATCAATCTGAAAGCGCATTCCAGAGTTAAATTTGCTGATATAGACTGAGTAAAATCCCAAAGATTAGGATTTAGTGGCATGAACAAGAGTGATCGACCATTTGCTCATTAAATTCAGCTGCAGCAACAGGTCACCTCCATCGTCTTTAATTGCTAAAATCTCGTCTTCTCGTTAGGACAATGTTTTTTCATACACAGAAAGGAAAATATAATATTCATAGTGATACCAATAACTCCATTTGCTCGGAATTTGACGGGCACCTGATTTCACCGTGTCGCATCTCATGCAGTCCTCCAGTGAAGTGTACGTCCTCTCTCTCTCTCTCTCTCTCTCTCTCTCTCTTTCAGACACACATAAACATCATATAATGACGTTGTCATTTATTACCTTTCTTTTGCATAGTCGATCTGATGAACCAGCGATCATCTTTTTATTAAGTATTGTCACTCTTAAAAACATTTCTAGCACATTAGCTCTCTCTCTCTCTTCTCTCTCTCTCTCTCTCTCTTCTCTCTCTCTCTCCTCTCTCTCTCTCCTCTCTCTCTCTCTCTTCCAATTTCTTTTCCACCTTCCTCCTGCCCCTTCCATTCCTCCCCTTCATCGTATTTTCTTTCCGTTTCTGCACTTCTCTCTCTCCCTCACTCACTCGCTCACTCTTTCACTCAAACTGACTGATCGGCCTGTGCTTTCAGAGACAGACTCATCGTTTTCTTTGTGATTCCTCAGTCTTTCACTCAGTCATTTACTCTTTCCTGAATTAGTTCGCTCACTAAGCCACTCACTCACTCACTCACTCACTCACTCACTCACTCACTCACTCACTTAGCCACCCACCAATCCACTTATTTACACACTCATTAATTCACTCAGCCACTCACTCACTGGCATCCTTCCACTTACGCACTCACTGAGTCACTCACTCATTCACTCACCCACTCACTCACCCACTCACTCACTCACTCACTCACTCACTCACTCACTCACTCACTCACTCACTCACT
>JBCAUA010030777.1:0-10000 GCA_038406235.1 Peronia verruculata
GATAGATAGATAGATAGATAGATAGATAGATAGATAGATAGATAGATAGATAGATAGATAGATAGATAGATAACTGACGGATGACGAACGGACTGACGAAGAGACAGACATTCTGCTGTTAATAGAATTATATCGACCACAATTCCAGCATTTTGTCTCCAGCTGTACTGCAAGTCTATTTAATCTTGTATGTTCTGTATATCTTCACGAATGTGTAGGATGTCTGTTCTGGTTACTTTTTCTCACACTTCTTAACCCTTTCCATTTTGGTATCAAACAGCGAGTAATGCATATGATAACAGTTTCTCTTTATTTCCTTCTCAGAGACCTCATACGAATTTTTTACCCCAAGAGACTGCTGGTGTGAACTATGACCTTGATGGAGGTCACGCCTGCCGCGTGGTTGCACGCGCGTCTGCTGATTTGGATACTTCTGGTCCTGGCCACGTGGTCACCGTCTTGTGCCTTCGACCTCTTCAGCGGACATCCTCTGGACTTTGGCACCGTCAACACGCAATCAGCCATCAACAAGCGCTCAGATCACGGAGTCCATTTTGGATCTTCCATCCCGTGGTGGAGACTCAAGCGATCTTATTCCGACCCTCGACCGTATCCTCAGCTCATGAACTCCAACCCTCTGCCAGATCACGGTGCCTTCACACTTCCGTCTCGTACGTCATGGCGGCATAAAGCGAAACAAGATGGCTACGGGGTCAAAGTTCGGCCAGCAGCCAATGAAATCCCTCTGCCAGGAATATCTATGAAGTATCCAAGTCAAGTGGAGCCCCTCAACTTGAAAAATTTGGCGGCGTTGTCAGATGTGATGGAAGGTAAGCAAGATGTTTTAAACAGGTTACTCGTGAAGATGAAGCAGAAGGAAGCGATCAAGGCGGCCCTGAGGAGGAAATATAACATTGAGAGGCTTGAGAAAGAGGAATCGGAGCTTGAGGACGTGATGGGGTCTCCCTTGGGAGTCACCCTGCTGAAAGATCTGCGCGAAATGAAGGAGCTAGACAAGGAGAAAGAGTTGCTCCGACAGCATCAGAACATGAAATCCAGACGAGCAAAAATGGGCCTTTATTCATCATATCGGCCGAAAGTTGGGTCTCAGGCAATAATGGATAATGAATACTCACCTTTCTCTGGGCGTAATGGTGATCAGTCTAAACCGCCCTCGGCAAATAAGGCAGGATTTCCTGTATTCGATTCTTACAATCCACATTCTTTTCAACACGATCGCCCACAAGACAGCCTGCCAGTGGTTGAGTGGTTCTCAAATCCAGCAGAAAAGAACCCCAAGTCGCCATCTACTTCCTTCAATGAATATTCCTTCCCATCATCATCACATGGTTCTTTTAGTAGCCAGCCCATGGTCAGTTTCCCTGAACCGCTAGACGATCCGAATTCCCTCCTCTATCCAGACAAATACTCTCTCTCCGGAGGCTTTTCTGATGTGCCGCTCAATGATTTTGCCGACTCCCCTCTGAGTGATGGCCCCAGCTCACCGACAGAGTCGTTTTCAGCGGGTTTTCATGACGCAGCACCAGCGGAGGGCCGAGCCCAGCAAGACGACGGAATGCTTTTTGGCTTCTTTGATGATAGCGGCTTTCAGGACAGTGATGTAAGTAGCGATATACTCTGTTGTTACGTACGTAATGTATCTTGTATCTTAATGCTATCATTTCCATTTTTTTTTTTTTTTTGTGACATTTTGTCATGAGTTTAAGTGAGTGTCAGAAAGACATATCAGCCTGATATATATATTCTAATCGAATTACATTTAAAATTCTGGTTCCCACATCAATATTTTAGCAATCACTTTGTCGGCCCGCCAATATTTCACGATCACTATCGATTTAAACTGAAAAAAATTCTCTCATCTCGGTCTCATAAATTTCACCCTTTGAAGCCAGAACTAGAAAATCTCCACGAGCGAGCAAGAATTGATCCATAGAGGAAAATTATCTAAGTCGCATCTATACATTTTGAGGCAAAATAAAAAAAACTCACACACACACAAAAAAAAAAATGGGTGGAGGGGAGAAAGAAATCAAAGAAAAGAAAAGAAAATCAAAGAAAAATGAACAACCATAATTTAAGATACCAACATCCAAACATCATAAAAATGTAAAACTTGAGTACCTAGAATCAGACATTATTTTGTCCTCAGAAAAGGGACGTTAAGCTGTTCCAGATACAGTCTCTTACAGCATACTTGTGTACTGATCATTCTGCGGTCTTCAATTTGTTTCTCCGAATTTCCCGCACCTCGGACTTTGATCTCAGTTCCGTTTCCTCCGGGGCAGATGCCTGCTTAATGCACTTTTATTCCCTATCCCCTGTCTGACCTCAGCCGCTTTTTAGTCGCAATTAAGACAGGAGTTCACAGGCAGCCCAGATAACCACCAGGTCAGGAGATTGAAAGGCTTGTTGAAAACCGCAGCCGTAACCCAGGTGAGGATATTTAAATTGGCGCACTGCAGTCTCACTCGTCCCTTGTTGAAAGCCAGGAAATAATCGCAATCCCAGATGACCCTGTAGAACCCCGACATTGCCACATCTCTGCACTAAGCAAGGTCCAAGAGTTGAATTAGAGATGCTGCAGTTCAACTGTACCAGATGAAAGTCTACGCCCTAAGTGTGACAATTTCCTGTGGGGTCCGAGCCGGCAAAGACGCTCTCTAATTTTGACTCTAGACCTCAATCAAACGATGAAAGGGTTAATCAAATTGAGTGATGGTCTTACTCGAGTTTCATGATACACATCGAGTACGAGGTTTCATCAGATGCACCAGTTTCTCTTCATGTACGTGGGTTTTCTTAACAATCAAAGAAACAAGATGCCCGCAATTTCTTGACCTGGTATCAAATATTGCAATTCGACTCGGTGGAAAAACAAATGGTCTGAGATTAAAAAGGATGGATCTCAAGCACAGATGTAATTTATTGGAGGCGCTTAGTACTCTATTAATGGATTTTAATAACACTAAGAAAGATGTCATTTTTTTTTTTTTTTTGCAAACAACGTGGCAGTGCTTGCCCATGTATTTAGATATAGCTTTCAACATGGGAGAAAAGCTATGCATCATAGTAACAGTACAAACAGTCCAGAATAAAACAACATAATAATGGGGTAATAATTATAAACAAATCCAGTCCAGCCAAATAGGAATATCATGACATGTACGTAGTATGCAAGAGCGAGTTCTAGATGGAATCCACAGTGATAGAGGGTGAGGGATGGGTCACATAATATTTCCTTGCCGAGATCTTTAAAAAAGATTGAGAAGAAACGACATTTTCATACGGAATGAAACCGTAAGCTTGTAACACTGGAATGACGATGAGAGATGGTAGTCGTAGTGACGGCACGGTTTCCCTGAATCAAAAAGATTCGATAATTTGGCGCTCCCGATAGTATTTCTATCAATTTTAGTTTATTAGATCCTGCTTACCTGTTTCTTTTCATTCATGTAGTTGTACTGAGTTGGCAGAGGTAGTGACATCTAAGATCGTTCCATATCTTAATTAACCTCAGGCTGAATGCTGACAATGAAATCACTGGGATTATGAAGAACACGAGGTAGATCTAGTTCATGAAACTCTGATAACTAGAAAACTAGAAAAAAAAAGAGTGTGAATGAAGAAAACGTAAATGACCTTGTTGGATGGAGGAAAATGATAGATCATTTTGTCACATTTCAATTACACATCAAATAAATCAGGCAAAAACAAAACCAGAAAAAATCAAAATTGAAGCAGATACTTCAGTGTAATTTGTTGGGCAAAAATTATAGAGAGAAGACATGAATTAAAGATAAGGTCCGATGGGAGAGCAGTGATGGCCTAATGAGGAAGAGATTAAAGAGAGGGAGAGAGGGAGGGGGAGGGACATTGATCAACTTGCTTTATTTCCAGGGCAGCCTGGGACCATGGGTCCTTAATGAAGGGACCACATTACTCTACTGCTGTGTGTGTAAGAGGGGGGGGGGGGGGGGGCGAGCTCATGAAAACTCAACAACTGGTGAAAAGATTCATGCATGTCTTGATTTGTTGATGTCTGACATGCAGTGCAAGAATTTCCGGGCTCAGTAAAGAAACCCTTGATGCCATAGGTTGTAAAAAGTGTCTGTAAATTTAGAGTCCCTTGGTGCAAAGTTACCATCAATTTACTGTACAATTGACGGTAACATGTTTTTCCTGTACTTTTACGGCATACGTTTTACCCTGGAAAGGGAGGGGTTGGGGGGGGGGGGCAAATTTTAATAGAATTTAAACATAGCCTAACAAACATTCCTCAAAAAATTGAGAAATTGAAATTGGCACGGTACACTGCAAAACAAGGTTTCATGCAAAAATAAGGTAAAATTTTGCAAAAAAAAAAAAAAAATGCCCAAGTTATAAATTACAGCCAAAGGTTGCCTTGCTGTAAAATGTTTATTAGGCTATGAAAATTCGATAACAATTTGACACCCCAAAAATGAATGCCAAATGTGTGCCGTAAACTTACAGAAAACTAACAAAATCTTGCTGTACATTGTACACTAAATTGATGTTAACGTTACAGCAAATGACTAAATTTACAGACATTTTTTTACAGTGCAGGCCTCTATCAGCCTCAGGACATGTCATGGGTTCGAGTGTGGTGACCGGCACGGAATCGCTGCAGCGTTTTTTTTTTTATCTCTCCTTGGCTTTACAATCTACAGTATCTGATATTGTACACACTAAAATGTGGTTGTAGGCATGCTAGTCTTTCTTGAGAAATGACAAGAACGTTTTTGATGTTTCGCTTGAGAAGCTGAGAACAAAGATAAAATTGAACAAACATAAGCCAAGCACCCACTGATCCTATTACGTTGACTGTTGACTGACGTATGTATGTCTATTTTAAGTATAGTATGACACCTCTCTTTCGTTGGCATGACGACGAGAGGGACACCTGCTCGCTTATAGTGAGGAAATGTCGATTTAAATCAGATCTATTGTTTATTCGTAAATTGTTCAGTTAACCTCTTCACTGCCATAATTTCCGGACATACATTATGCTACTTTTGCATTTCTCAAGTCTTTTTACATATCAGTGATTATTTGTCAACTTTGAAGCCAAGAACACTCACTCATAGAATTACTGACTCTCCGTTTAAACTACAATATTACTGAATTTGAATGAAATGTCAAAGATTAGCGCTTCTAGCCATGGTGGTTAAACGGTTAAACGCTTCTCATCTCGTAAGAACACATTCAGTATAATAATCAATTTATCAACAGGACTATTTAGAACATTATTAGACCGAGGGGGCTAGATGCCACTTTACAGAACAAATAGAATTCGGTCGTTTAATTAGTGCGTCAATATCATATACAGGAACGTGTGACGTCATGTCAATTACTTTGTTAAGGAATGACACTCGAAAGCTGGATAGATCAAGTAACACTAAGAACAGCTGATGTATTTCAGCCACAGAGCAGTCAAGTTTCACATGTGTTATAAAATCGCCCACGCCAATCACGACCTACGTATGTTCTCCATCACATAGGGAGCGGTCAGGGAAAACGAATCTAAAGAAACCCAGACTCTAGTCTACAACTGTAATGGATGTAGAAGATATCACAGCTCGTCAGGGGACGCTAAGATGACTCTGAGCGAGTTAAGTCGGAAAGAAGAAGGAAAAAAATTGAGGAAAAAAAGGGGGGTTTAGGATCCGCCGCTTATTTGAGTCCTATAGTACAAAGTAATCTAATCTTGTCTTGTCTATAACTGCCTTATCTTATCCTATATAATTCTAAGATGACGCTATTTAGCCAAGGATCTTTCATCTCGGACAGTTTTCTCTACAATTAGGATTTTCTTTTACCATACATATCTTATGTTTCTAATGCCTTGCTGGGATTGGACACACAGATTACGTGTATTTTCAACTGTTTTACTCAGGCCTGTTAATTTCTTTGGAATTCCTCAGTACAAAGTTTATGGGAGCCACAGTCGATTGACAAACTAGATCGTTTAGGGGTCTAGACAGCAGTAATCGATGCCATTATCCTCAAAGTGCACTGCAGTACACGACTAGCTCCTAGGTATCGTCCCCTGCGGGAAACCGGGGTATACAAATAGGCTCTTTGCTCTCAGCTGCAGGCGGTGAAAGCCCACCACCGGTGGGATGTATTCCATGAAATGCCATCCTCGTCGTTTTATTGGCGACATCTCTGAAAAATGATCCCCCCCCCCTCTCTCTCTCTCTCTCTCTCTCGCTCCTTGCTCCTATCTTCTACCCCATTTTCTTTCCTCTCTTCTGGACGTGTAAAGGTATTTTACCATGTTTGCCGCTCTGATGTGCCGCTAAACCCCAACACAGACAAACATACAAACAATACTAGATATAATCGAATATGAGAACTATGAGACTGACACTTTATAGTGATAACACAGTTAACCCTTTCAAAACTGAAAGTAATATGGAAAACCTGTGATTTACATTGAGCTCTTTAATGATATCAGTTTAATAAATATATTGTTGACTATTTATTTATATTATCCACTCCCTATGGCCACTCATTGACGTGCCAACTAAATTCATAGGAAGTGACGTAGACGTTTCGATCTCGTGCAGTCTCGCAACAAGTCATTTGAAAAAATGTCTCCTTTCTTATAATGGCAAAAAAAAATTGATAATTTAGCGTCAAGGATATTGGCTTCATTAAGCAATAAAACGTTTAAATGATTCATAAAATTTCGATCGAGACTGCCTGTGAGTAATCAGACGATAATCCTCTCAGGCTCATTACAATTAATTTGCGAGGACGGAGTTCAAAAAAAACAAAACTTGTTTTTATATTTTTTCTGATTTTTTTTTTTCCAAGTCTGATTGGACGATAGCAACATTCTGATGGCAATATAGCAAAATTCTGATCGCAGTATAGCAAAATTCTGATCGCAGTATAGCAAGACTAGTTTTATTGCCAATGAATCATCATAATTATTACCATCTCCACTACTGTTATTACTAAAACATCGGCTGTTATTACTATTTTTACTAATATTGTCACTACTGCTGAAACTACTACTATTACTACAACACTACTGTTACTTAAATTGCTATCGCTACTCTTGCTGCCTGTACCAATACTACTACTATTACTACTGCTACTACTATTACTTCTGCTATTACTACTCCGTTGCTACAACAAATGGTTTTATTACTACTACTTTTACCACTGCTACTACTACCTTACCATTACTATTAGTACTACTATTAATGCTGCTAGCACTACTACTACTACTACTACCACTACTACTACTACTACTTCTACTGTTACTATTACTTCTACTATTACTAATTGCCATGCCTACTGTTTCTAACTGCTATTTCTACTACTACTACTACTACTACTACCATCAGTACTGCATACACGAATACTAGTACTACTACTACAAACACAACCACAGTCGCTTCCATTTTGTCATTACTATACTAAAACTATTACTATTACCATCGTTATGACCTACTATCGCCATTAATGCGCTACCAGTAATATTGCTACAGTTGCGATCCACCACTAACACTAGCATTACTCCTGCTAATAATACTACTATCTATACTACATTACTACTTCTTTCACTGTCTGCTCATGATACACTACACCACAGCCAGTATTACTACTGCTATTTCCATTACACTGCTAGCCTAGCGTTGTTACAATTGTGACTTCGAACTTCATACTAGTGTTGCTACTTCTAGTAGACTACTACAAATCATTTCTTTCATTGTTACTATGGATACCACTACTTCAAATACTTTTGGATTACTTTTGGATTACTTTAACTACATTTTTTTTTTAAATTAAGCGAATCTTCTAAAGAGAGTCACCAGTTTGAATTGTTTCTTTATTTATGTTAAATATTTTAAAGTGAGCGGAAGTGGGAAGACTGACGTCATCAGCGATCACGTGATTGGCAGATGAGTTTGTCTTACCAACGTGTGATTTTTTATGACGTCAGACCAGTTACTCTTCCCAATGTTCAAATCAGCACTAGATGCCCTGACGTCTTTGTTTCTCGCCCTGCCTTGGGGATTACGTCACGACCTTTCCTTGACCCAAACCTAATTATCGAAACTATAGACACCTGTCTAGATCTTTTCTCTCGTGGGTCTGTATTGGAACTGAATTCAGTTTTAATATCTCTCTGCTTTCCTCTATTTTCATCGATAGTTTTTTTTTTTTTTTGTTGTTGTTTTTTTTCAGAAAGCATTTCCTATGTCTGATTACCTCTCGTTCAGGAGCTAATGAGAAGCGACACGATGAAATACACGATGAAATCAGGCGGTCGTCAAACTGAGAAATCACGTGCTTTTCAACAGTGAATGCATTTTCAACGTAATTTTATTTTTGTTCACCAAACCCTTCAATATCAAACTAACATGCTTTTCAGAGTACACTTTACTGAAATAGATCGAGTAAACGCCCCAAATTTGTAATTTAGTAGCATGGCCTAATAAGGATTAATAAGGATTTACAAAAGTGTTCGGCCATTTTCTCACTATATTTAGTTGCAGCAAAAGATCACCCCCATCGTCTTTAATTGCCAATATCTCAACTCATACGTACGATAGAACAACCCTTTTTTCACACACTGATAGGGAAATGAATAATCTTTACAGTGATACCAATAACTCCATATGCTCAAAATTTGACGAGAGCCTGAGTTCATCGTGTCGCATTACAAATATTGCCTTTATCCGATGAAGCAGAATAGACCTCGTATTTGGCCCGTTGTAATATTATATTGTGTATAACAATAAACATATTCGTTAAATCTGTTAATGAATCAGTACACACGGCAGAATTACTCGACTTTTCTCGTTAGCATAAATCATAACAATATGACATAAGAGGTCCACCAATACATTTGTTCTGACTAAGCGTCAGGGTGGAAATACCCGCGTCTATTTTTAGCAGGGGGTACAAACACTCGAAACTGTTGACAAATTTGCCTCACTTTTCGGTTTGACCCTGTTACGGTGGGGGAGGAAATGTGTTACTAAAACTCTTCGGTGTGAGCCTAATGAACTTAGATACCCTCCAAATAACAGTAGGAGTGAGTAGTGTTAATGATTTAATGACGTAGGGAAAAGTATGACGTACATCCGGCGTAGCAGATACAATATTCAAAATAATAATGTTTCATGAGGAGAATGCTGAAAATCTGATGGGCACAAAAGAAGACAAACCAAACAATGTTTGAAATGGCAAACATGAAAAGATCACCCATCCAGACAATAAGGAGGCGACAAATGACATTCATGGAACATGTATACTAAAAAAAGAGGATTGCGACAATTACGTATAACAGGATAAACAGGAGATACGAAAAGCTGAGGACGCGAACGCACAATAGCAACTCCTTTATGAAGGCCTCGAGTGACAGAGTGAAATGGAGAACTACAGCCATCAATGTCCAGAGAAGACACTTGATGAAGATGACACCTTATTCACCATCTCTTATGTGTTGTAAAAGGAAGTAACAAGAATGTTTTAAACACAGTCTCCATCCATATGATCCTTGCAAAGGGAGATGCAACAGGAAGAAAGATTACACTGACTCTTCTCCATATAAAGATAATACCACTCTTGTTTATATGTCACAACGGACTGTGATATGGTTCTGGCAATGTTATCTAGTTTACACTCAACCAGGAAGAAATAAAGTCGAGGAGGCAGAAAACAGTGACCCTCTAGGACATTTATTCAGACGCAGTTCAAAGATGCACTCATTAAATGGGTGTCTTGTGAATTTCAGGGTGTCCTGTGAGTATCAGATTGTGTGCAAATGCGTGCCTTGAGTTCGCACTCTCTTTGTTTTCACTTGGAAACGTGTTAATTAGTTAGTGCTGGTCAAACAGCGGGAAGATGAGTTCTGCTCCTATCAAGCGAGGCCTACAAACATATGATTCTACCATATTTAGTTTGGCCAAATCATTACATAGCTGTCTACATGTTG
>JBCAUA010030798.1:0-12307 GCA_038406235.1 Peronia verruculata
AATGAGGAAGCAGAGGCAAACCAAAAAGTTGCACAAGAAAAGTGAAACAAATTTGTATTGGCTAGCACATGGGGCAGACCCCCCCCCCCCCCGACATGATCCATAACTAACTAGATACAGTAACATTCTTACGCACGGACAAAGAAAGAGGTGCATCAATAGGCCCAAATAGACTCTAGGTCTAGCTGGGACAATAGGCCCAAATAGACGGCGCCATATTATAAAATGTGACTAAAATGACTTTTCGTAGAAGTACGTTGGGATAAGCTAAGACACAAAAGACGTAAGGTAGGACATGACCTTATCAGTCCCTCCCTGCCCCCCCCCCCCAACCCCTTTCCTTCTACCACTTCTTTCCCCATTCACTGCCGCCTATCCCTCACTCAACATTCCAACACGCGATGACTGTGGTCTGATCAGGGAGGTCTAGCTCACTTCTAGAGATTAGATGTCAGTTTGATAGACTCCATGATGGGGTGAGTGCAGTAGAAGACCATGGCCAAAACCAGTGAATGGGGAGAGTAAAAAATGACAGGCTGGAATTATAGAAAATTGAGGCCTGCGTAATTACCAATGCAGGACAGAAACGCCAGCAAAAGCAATATCCTGTTTCACGGAATCGACCACGAAATAATGCTTTTGCTAGAAACCATGCTGGTGTAGATTATGGTGTTCACAAACATAAACATTCTTTGGGTATCGATCTTGCGTTTTCTGTCTGTCTCTTTCATACCGTAAATATTGTCTTTTCCTCCCACAATGTCAGGGTTTTTTTTTTCCTCTTAGGTCTTTCACTCCCTCTTTTTTATTTTTTATTTTTCTCTCACTCTCCGCGGCTCCTCCTTCCTCTTCTCTAGCTCTGTCTTACCTTTCCTCTTCCTCGCTGAAACTACACTCTCCTTTTCGGGTCGGTTTCTCTTTCTTTCTTTGTCCGTCTCTCTTTCTCTCTCATTCTCACATATGCTTGTATACAGACAGTTTCTAGGTTAAGGCATTGGTTGGACATCATCTGAATAGACCTGCAGAGTATGCATCCAGCTATGCGCAAATAAATTCTCTCTCCGATATGAAATTCAACCACCAGCACTTCCCCTCATTTTCCGTTACAGTACATTTAAATGGAAACTCACTCATGCTTTACATTCGGTTAAATGCAAAGATCTGTTAAGCGCCATTTGTGAACTCATTTTTTTTTTTTTACAAGAATAGTTACAGCCTTTCTTTCACTCCAGAAGAATCCAACGAGTATCGAATTACACAGAAATCATATGCTATACCAGATGACTGAATGGTCACTTCATTCTTAGTTTCTATCCTCGACAACAGAGAAGGCTCATCCAGGCAAATATTGTTTAAGACATGCACTTTTCTGGCTTGGCTTTGGTCCCTTTCGTGCGTGTCAATGTCAACGTGTAGTTTACAAATAGAAAGACGCCAACGGTAGAATTAGAACAGATTGAATTTGAATCTTGTCACTGAGATTGTGAAGACATCTATCGAGCTTGTATGTACACACTATTCTGTTCTAGTTTTCTATCTCTGTCCGCTTGCCTTAGATAGCTTTGCTATATCAGGAGGCCAATCGCATGCGAATGCGTATACGCTTCTTTTGTCTTTTACTATCCTCAATGTATGTGTGTGTGTGTGTGTGTGTGTGTGTGTGTGTGTGTGTGTGTGTGTGTGTGTGTGTTTAAATTATTTACTTATAGGTTTCTTTTTATCATTATTATTATTTTGAAGCGCTCATTGCGTACATATCTGCGCCATTTTTGTTTTTCATAGGATAGCAAAACAAAATAAAAATTAAGCAAACATAAAAAATAAAGAGCCATGCTAAACTAGACAAAAGCAACAGGAAAGCATAAAAGTTCTCAAGCTCCCAGTACGTGTATCAATTAGTTTGAGCGGTTCTGGAAATCTCTTTGGAGAAGTCTATCTCTCTGGCCTGTAGGCTTGGCTTTGCCCGCATGAGAATAGGAATTAACGTAAGCCAGTCAAGTACAGTGTCTTATATCATAGTGGTAAATCCTCTTGCTGGTCTGTAAGTCTTGCTGAGTCCTTTCCTCCATGGTTGTGGAGTCCATCAGGTATAGGTCCTGATAGTTGCCATGACTCTACTGCAGGCTGCAATGTACAACACTGTCACTGTTCAGCAGTTTACGATATATTGACTCACTGGTGCGTACATTATGATATCTCCATGCTTCACACTACAATATGTAATAAAAATAATCTTGCCTCTCTCAGGAATGGCTCAGAGGAAACACTTGATGCGATTAGTTTGATTTGTTCCAATCACTGACTCTGTCACTACATTTTGCCTGATAAATCCGTGGACGTCTTTCTACATTTCAAAGTCAGAAATTGTATGGTCACCAATAGAGCAAAGTGAAATTCTGTGGGAACCGCATTAAGGATGCAAACTGTTTTGTGAATGGGATTTGGGGATGAATTTTTAAAACTTTTTAGTAGTTCTGATGAAAATAAGACACTCGACTGTACTGGTCCTCCACAATTTCAGAATCATTAAGCAACTTGAATGAAATTTAAACATCAATGCCCATGTCTATCATATGTCAAAATCTATGTCCAATATCCCTTATAGTGTCTCAGTCTAGTCTAAAAGAATGTTTCAAAGTGCTCCGTCCATGATTCTGTTCATATAGTGTACAATCAGTTGAAAAAGCAGGGTGTTTGTTGCATATACGTACTAATCGTGAACGTTACAGAAGTTCATGTGTGCTATCAGTGGTACATTTGTCAAGCTGAGATCATATTACTTCATTTTGCCTCGTCCTAATGCTGTGAATGTGATACTGTTACCTACCTATAATGTGAATATGTCTGACATGATTATATTTCATCTCATTAACTGTGGAATGGAATTTTCTTTTGAGGACAAATAAGATTTACCATCTCCTATCTGTCTTGTCTAAGCCTATATATAGCTATCGATTTCAAGGTTCTATGTGGCTGCCAAATTATGGTATAAGGTGATTGCGAAGGGGATCTTCCCCTATCAATAAATACTCCAGTCAGCGTAAATGAATAACATTTTCTCCGACTTCTCATCTCCATCCATCCGGCCATAACGTGTCCTCAGAATGCCCAGGAATGCGTTCAACAAGACGCTTACCAAACACTCGTGGTTTTCTCAATACTCCCCTCCACAGGGAGACACGATCGCCCCTGATCAGGCCTGAGTCCCTCTCTTGTCTGTGTTCAAGAGGGTATCAACTGTTACGTGCCGGGGTTTATGGCAGTGAAAACAAGGGAGGGATCAGCCATACAGTGAACTCAGCCCAGGCTTTGGGCAACAAGAGATTCTGATACTGGTCTCATTCAGCTTTCTCAGCCACTTCTGATTATACAAGGATGATGCTGAACTACGGCTTTTGATAGTCTGGTGCTGAGGTTTTAGTTTAAGGTCCATCAGCAAAACGACCGCTTGACTGCCAGACACGGCATCTCGTGACATTCGGGAGTAGAACTGTAAA
The DNA here is from genome assembly GCA_038406235.1 of Peronia verruculata. Taxonomy (NCBI): domain Eukaryota; kingdom Metazoa; phylum Mollusca; class Gastropoda; order Systellommatophora; family Onchidiidae; genus Peronia; species Peronia verruculata. The sequence continues at coordinate 3,498 of JBCAUA010030798.1, forward strand.
CAGAGATGTGTTTTAATAATCAATATTAATTAATAATGATTGTCATATAAAAACAACACCAACGGCAACAACAACATCGTCAACAACAGAGAGCATTATTATTGTATAGTGCCGCCATTCCTGTGCAGTAGCTCGCTTTACAATCTGCTATTACCGCGATAGACTCAAAGAAGACACCCATGTATTGGTTCTCAGCCTCCGGGAAAGCATAGAAGTTGACTGGCTCCTATGCACTCAGACTCTTACAAATCTAACAATACCAATCTCTGTTTATAGTGGGATAGCCATATTAACCCGCATCGCATCAGGAAATGTGAGTAAATTGCTTTTATCAAAGATACAATGTGGGTCACAGCTGGAATTCGAATCCAGAAAAAGAAAAGAATAAGTGGCTATCAAAATCATAGCTGTGTAATGTTGAAGAAGTGGCCGTGTTAGCAACTTCCTAATCTAGATGAATCTCCAAAGATGTGTGATCTCACAAATAAATGCGTATGTATGTAAATTTTCTTTCATTATTATTAACAGGATTTCAACAAGATAACTACTGCAGAGTGCCATTCAGCTTCAGCATCTGTTATGAACAAGACTTAAGATACGAAAAGTATCTCACTTATATAGTGAACCTAGTCTTATCGTTAGATATAAGTATGAAAATGAAACTCGATTAAAACTGTCAGATAGACAGATGATAGATAACAGAGACAATGAGAGGCGCATATGTATGTCTAAAAATTGCCAGAGATACAATCATGCTCGGACTACAAGGTTTTGTGGTATGTAATAGCCATGTTAACTATATTTTCCACTACTTAGTACGGATAAATACAACCAAATTGATTATGCTTTCGCCGCTCTTTGTTTTTCTGCTTCTTCGCTCTTTTTTCTCTCCCTCTCTCATCTCTCTCTATCTCGCTCACTTTCACATTCGTTCTTGTCTGCATCTACTTATCTTGTCCCTTTTTTTTTTTTCTTTCTTTTTTTTTCTCTTTCTCTCACTTTCACTCACTTTTTTCTTCCTTGCCAGCTCCTTCTTTCCGTCCCTATTAGTTTCAAACACCTTCAGAGTCTTTTTATTCTTATTGATTATCTTCTTCTTTCTGTCTCTCCCGGCTGTTTTTTCCTGTAACAGGGGAACTATCACATCTCCCTTTGTCCCCCAGAGAGACAAAAAGATAGTTAAAAGGTTCCTGTTAGAGATAGTCAAATCCTTTGATCCTGGGTACAATCCCTGAAGATTTCAGCACTAATCTACCTGACGTCAGTGCGGAAGAAGGACTTACTGGCGTGTGCGTGCCAGTGTAGCATTTTGCCAGAGATACCTCGCTGAGTACGTTTTCCTGTAATGATTTAGCAAGGCGAGTGATTCTCTGTTTTCTTTGACGTTTTTAATGATCCCAACCCAGAAAACTTTAGTTTGGCTTCCAAAGTCGCATCAGTGAAAGACTTATATTGAGAAGATAAGGCTGATAAAGTGGGCGTGGCCTGTCTGTTATTTATCTGCTTAAATATTTGTCTGCCTATAATTATATCCCTTGTAGTGCTCAGTGTTTTTTTTTTTTTTCTTCTTTTTCAGTTTAAGTTACTAAGTTTACAAGGCCAGCTTGTGTTGCCTATTCCTTCATTATTCATGGAAAAGAACTAAAATACAAATAAAGATATTTTCAAGCTCTAGTTTCCTCGATACCAGGTCACTGGGGATGTAACCTGAAAGCTCCATTTTCTGTATACCTGAATCTGATCACTAGGGATTTCTTTGTTATATTTCCTCTTCCTCGTGTATATTATCTTTTTTATCTTTCTATATTATCTGTTTTAGTCTATCAAAGATATTTATGCTCAAACAATTTTATGCCTGTAAACCCAATAAAACACAAAATACTAAAACGGTTATTTGCCGGGTTTTCTCCGCTGAGGATCATTGTTATTCTAACAGTAAGGGCCTGTGTTCAGGACAAGCAAATGATAAAGTAAAGTAAAACAAAAAAAAAGTAAAAGTACCATCCCTTGACCCCCAAGAGGGGAAACTGGCCTGGCCATTTCAGAACGCGTCGCGGCAATGCAGCGCCACTGTACTTCCCCCGATATATATCAGGTACCCGTTTTACAGATGGGTGGGCTGAGGAAAATTGTGTGATAGGTATCTTTCCTAAGGATACAACATGCTACCGTTGCGATTCGAACCACCGACCTCTGCTTTCAAAGGCCGCAGCACAAAACACTGAGCTAACAAGAGTACATCATAACTCCACAAGACTGTGTGCCATTCAGACGGCTTATGTTTTCATTGATTATAGCTCTGTGTATTGTGATCGTACAATCTTGCTGACACACAAGTCCCTCTGATTTTCTGCCTAACCGTCTCCCCCTCCCTCTTTCTCTCTCTTTCTCTCTGACACACTCTCTTTCTATCGCTCTCTCTTTCTCTGTCCGTTCATTTATTTATTTATATCATTTTCTCCAGTATTCGTTTTCTTCTTTCTCTCTTCCTCTGTCTGTCTGTCTGTCTGTCTGTCTGTCTTTCGCCTATCTATCTGTCTGTCTGTCTGTCTCTCTCTCTCTCTCTCTCTCTCTTTCTCTGTCCGTTCATTTATCTATTCATGTCACTCACTCCAGTTTTCCTTTTCTTCTTTCTCTCTCCCCCTGTCTGTCTGTCTGTCTGTCTGTCTCTCTCTCTCTCTCTCTCTTTCCACTAGCATTCTAAAGAAAAAAAAAACAAAAACGAAAAGACAACAACAACAACAAAAAAGTCAACAACAACAACAACAAAGAACGACAACAAAAGATTAATGAGGACATCTGGAAGAAAAGGCGAACATGAGGAAAATGGGGGACGGAAGGGAGGGGAGGGGGGGAGGAGGAGAGTAAGTGGGTGGAACAGATAAGTAGTATGATATATGGGCTACATTATAATGGCTCACTCATTCGCCCCCATTGTGTACCGATAAATCTGAGCTTACTCATATCTGGACTGTGACAGTCTTGTGTCCAATGGCTATTGTTTAAGCTCGTGTTCTGTACACAACTGAAGCCCCAGCCCCTTCTAAGGAAACCTCTCTCTCTCTCTCTCTCTCTCTCTCTATCTATCTGTGTGTGTGTCTGTGTGCGCGCGCGCGCGTGAGCGCGTGTGTGTTGTTTTAGAAAGAAGCAACATCTGAAAGTTGTGAAAGTTCTTCAACATTTCTTGCTGTTATGGACTGCTCACCGATGCGGTGCAATAGTTCTTTTTATAAGTTAGGGCTGAACACGAAACCTAAGAAAAGGGTGTGTCGGGGTAAGGTATTGAAAGACAGAAGTAGTAGAGAATGGGAACAGACAGAATCCACAATTGGATAAATTAATACGACTGTTAAATACTCATAGCAAATCCCTTCACGTAAAACTAAAACATTATGGTAAAGTAAGAATATATATGAACCGATAATAAACACTGTGGTTAAAATAACACGCTCTTTAACACAGTTACTGCCACATTTGGAGAATGTCTATTACACTGACTTAGACATGTAGTCCTCAACCCCCGGAGCGGCGGACCGGTACCGATCGCAGATCCACTGATACCGGGCCGCACAAGAAAAATAGTCCTTAACCCTATTATGGCGTTTTGGTGCAGATTTTAGTATAGCTTAAATGCAAATTCAGGGAGATAAGATACGTCCATTTCCTTGGAGAGTTTGTTTTCTTGATGTCTGGATAATTGTTGTTGCTGTTCTCCTTGCTGTTAATGATGATAACGTCGATGATGATGCTGATGATGTTCCTGCTGCTGCTGTTGGTGGTAGTGACGGGTGGTGGTAGTGATGGTGATAATGTGTTTACTGTTACAGTTTTGGGCGTACATTTCATTATATTTTAAACCACTGGTAAATTTACTACCAATGTGTTTTGACAGCAAGTGCTATTTGTTTGCATAAATGTGCAAATAAAATTGGATTTATCACAGATTTGCTGTAAGGTTCGATTTGGATTATATAGTATTAGGGGGCAGTGGCTCAATGGGTATAGCGTCTGCTCATGGAGAAAATAGGCCGGGATCGACTCGCGGGTTCTGCATAGGGGGATGACAGGACTCGAAGATCGAAAATACGCATTTTTTTCAGAGACTCAACAGTTCCCTGGCCTCCTGTGGGTATGGAAGCCCGACGTCTATCCTTCTCGGATAAGGTCGAATATATTTCGGAGATACCGTGTGTACTTTAGGCACGTTAAAGAACCCTTGGCAGTTGAAAATCGATGGAAGAGTAGGCTGAGTGCCACTGTCCGGGCCAAATTTCCAAATTCCAAATTTCTACCCACAAAATTTCTCGGCAAAAATTGGGAACTTCTAAAAGCGGAGATAATCCTATTTTCTTAGGATTGAAAGGGTTAAAAAAAACAAAAAACTATAGTATCAAAGTTGGGAAGAACATTATAGAGACTCAAAATTTCCGGAACTTTATAGCATATCATAATACTGAAGTTATTAGTCAAAGTACAGTCATAACGCTATGAAAATTTACAGTCACTTTGTAAAGGCCGAAATTCGAATCATGCAGAATCAGTGCATCATCTAGAACTATGAACCACTTTGAAATGACGACATTAGTATGCTTAACAGGGGTCCACAATTATACAGGTGTGAGGTCCACTGCTGGCCGCTTTGTAAAATGGCCCCCGCTCGACCTATATAGCAATACAGCACCATCTAGCATCCTTTGCCACCCAGCCAGATAAGTAAACAGCCAGACTCCGTGTGACACAGAATACGGCCTATCTGCACGCCTATCTCCTAGCCGACTCTTGCCGCCTTTCTCTCAATGCTTTGGTAACGTGAGCGAACTGTTTGTGTACCTTTGCGCCTTGGGCAAAGCCTTATTCACAGGCCGGTAACATTCTCGGGAAACACGAGTACAGAATGCACAGGAGAGAGAATAAAGATGGACATGGGTGTTTAGGAGGAATATGACACTAGCCTTGAAGAAGCTGGATGGAATGAGAGAGAGAGAGAGAGAGAGCGACAGATAGACAGACAAACCTACTAGCTTTCTGTTTGTCTGTCTGTCTGCTGTCTGTCAATCGATCTGTCTTTCGGATCTACCTATTTACTTACCTCTATCTATCTATCTATCTATCTATCTATCTATCTATCTATCTATCTATCTATCTATCTATCTATCTATCTATCTACAGTCTGCTTAACTATCTGTCTGTGAATCTGCTGGTCTGTTCTTACAATCTGTCTGTCTGTCCACATGTAGCTGTCTATCAGTCTTTCTTCTGTCTCTTTGGCCTCATGCTTCTATGTGTGTTTTTGTCTGTTCTTTCTTTCTTTACAGTGCACTTGTTTGCTAAGCTTTTTCTTCTTAATTGATCATCATCATCATCATCATCACAGTTTGAGCCTTCCTAAGCACTGACAGACTGTCAGGGTGGCGGGGGTCGGAGAGGAGGGAGGAGGGGGCCTAAACTATCATACAGTAAGAAGAAGAGTTTCTCGATGACATCTTTTCTGAGCTTCGACAAGGGCAACGAGTAACGTTGATGTTAAAGATTAATAAGGAAAGGACGGAAAAAAAAAAGGCCCATTAGATCATGAACAAAAAATTATGTTTGGCCTAACTCTTGTCGGGCTGTGTTGAAAGAAAAATATTATGATTGATGGAATTATGTGGATTTGTACTACTTTGCATGCCAAAAATTGGAAGTGCTCTGGGACACAGTAAATTATCCAGGAAAAACATGTGCGTGTTTGTGTGGATGTGTGGATGTGTGGGTCAATGTGGATAATTGGCAATTTTGTACGCTTGCCAAGAAGAGGTGTCAGATGAAGGACATCTCCATAAAAAAAGGAGTTGGGGGGAGGGGGGATAGGGAAAGATATCGAACACAGAGGAGGTTTTTTTTCTGTTATACAAGTCACAAATCCTGAAAACAAAATAACGAAAAAATGAGGGAAGGAGAGAAAGAGAGAGAGAGAGAAGAGATAAAAAGAACACCGAACATCCAGTTATTGATACCAGCGCTATGAATCCCCCAGAAAATAATAATATGTCCATGAAAAATGGGCGCAAAGACAGGGAAAATGAACGGAGACGAAACATCGCTCCGGAAGCCAGTGGAACAAGGGGAAGATGAAAAAAATACGAAAACAAAAACCGGAAGAAATTATGAGCCAATACCAAAAACAGAAGGATTTTCTCAGGAACAGGAGATTAACGGCGAAATTTGGAAGCTCAAAAATCATGAAATTAATGAAAGAAAAGGGGAAAAAACGGAAACAAACAAAAAAAGAGACAATATCGACGGCCTGGGGTGGAGGGAGAGTGAGAGAAATGAAATACAGAGTTCTCCGGAAGCCGGCAATCTTGAGCCGGGGAAAGCCCTATCTCGGCAGGATCATATTTTTTGGACTAGGGTATTAAACTCGATTAGACCTCGTAAATCTTTCCGGTTCTCCCAGAGAGAGAGAGAGGGGGGAAAAAGGCAACAAAATCAGAAACAGATTCTTGATTCCTCTGATCCCACTATTTGCATAATCTCTGCCGTTTTCAATGTAAGCGTTGATTTCTGCCGTTCTCAGTTTAGGAAATTCATTGTGTACAATTAACGTATAATCGGAGGACAGTTCAATTTATTCCTAGGGCCATTTCAAATAATCATATTATAACGCAATCAAATAGGCTATTATTTTTATTTTTATTTTTTTTAATGTTTACGAAAGAATCCAGCTTTGAGATATTCAGTTATTTGAATTACTATGCAGACACTTTCCCGCCCACCAAGGCAATGTCATCATGAAGCTTTATCAGAAGACATTGTGTACCACCATTCTCTTCAAACTGACCTTTTGGCTGGTCAAAGGGGATGAGAAAGAAAGAACTGGTTATGATAGATCGGTAGGGCGTCAGATATGTTAGAGAAGTGCTTGGAAAGTTAGCCACTATGCATCATAAATTAAGGGCATTTCAGATTTTTAACTCAGAGTTAAAGCATGTTCACTTTGCCACTCGGACATTCCTCGTGCTATAGTGGTGCCATTGTAGCTTTAAGCTGTTCTTCGTGAGATATTTGTGTTTGTGTTTTAGTGACTGTAAGCCCTTCATATCAATGGCACTGTTATAACACAGTAGTGCCGGTTCCTTTCATATATTCATGGTATCGTCACAGTGACAAAACGTGCAATTTGAGCTCTGACATCAAAGAACTACCTGTGCCATGCAGATCTAATGCCGAGCATCCTGTTGCTCTTTGGTCCTCTCCCGTTCTGGCATGGTGTGAGTTTATGGCGAACTTCCGTGCTCACATGTCTGTATTGTATTCTTCTCCGCCCGCTGCCAAAAACAAGCAGGAGATGTAAGGCGGGTGTGTATGAACTCACAGAGAGTGAAAATATGTGAACATTTATCCATTTATGTGGCAAGATGCATCACGTCATACTGAGACCAGAATGCAGGATTGACTGAGCGCTTTCAGTATTAGGAAGTGTCTGTCGAGCTTCAGTCTGCAACATTTTGGAATTTGAAAGGGTGTCACGCGTGAGCTTGGTATAACAAAATAATGTATGGGGCGTGAAAAAAGGAGGGCAGACAGAGAAGAAAGGGCATGAAATAAATAAGTGATTATACTATTTGCCATCTCTGAGATTTATCAGTTAAGGTGGTAGACGTAGCAAGAGGGGCAGATCTGTGTTCCTTGAGAGACACTCATTGATCTCACAATTATCAGCTGTGAGCGGTAGTGATAGGAAAACCCCTCAGGTGGAGCGAGACAGGTGACGGTCTTCAGAGGAAGAGTGGGTTCGTTCATCAAATGTTTCGGCTTTTAACTTCCTGACATCTTCTAGAACCCCGGCCACACCGGGGTCATGACTCCCAATGTCTCAGACATAATAATTATAATCAATCATGTGTTTCAGTCTTTTTTGTCAGGAGTGATCTAGTTTAAACAAAAGCACATAGGACCATCTCGATGTATGTCTGTAGGGTTCTGTCACGGCTAGGCTATTATGAGCTAACTGTTATCATTTACCTACACTTGTTAGCGATATACATTGAACGATGTCTGTTAGACTAAGATATGCGAAAGGAAAGAAAATAAATGCACTGTAATGACAATAGAATTTGGTTTGTTGTTGTTACGGGTGTGGTCGGGGATAAAATGGCTGAGTTCACAACAACTAAACATTTGAGGAAAAAAAGTTGTTAAAATTTCAGTCCCTCCTTTACTGTCGGGACAAGAACGGGCCAAAGGTTCAAAGAGGAAGTCTATTTCTTCTCAGTATGTGCGAACCCGTTACTCACACCGCTTTTTCACGCCTTCAACCATAGAGCACCGGCATAATATTCTGACTTGAGTAACGTTTCACCCTGGCCGCAGGTGGTGTTAACTGTTAAATAATGAAAAACTGGTAGGCTTTTTATTACCGGTGGAGCCATGTGCCCCACACTGCTCCCGTAGGCTGTTGTAATGTTTGTAAACAACGGGTTCGAGTGAAAGCACGGCCGGCCCTACTCACATTGTAAGGTTTATTACGGACAGATTGTGCCAGCCAAGCCAACACTTCCTTAAGTCGCTAAGAGCTACAGCCCACCTGTTGATGTAAATATTCAGCACCTACGGGAGCCGAGCTGACCCTTTAGTGCTTGTTCTTCCGAGAAACCCACAGAAATTATTTTTACAGGTTGCTAGTGTTGACATCGTGATGAGATTTGTGTTAGAAGATACATTTTGTTTCCAGTGTTATTCTAATGGACACTCTCTGTCTATCTATCTATCTATCTATCTATCTATCTATCTATCTATCTATCTATCTATCTATCTATCTATCTATC
>JBCAUA010030809.1:0-12307 GCA_038406235.1 Peronia verruculata
TGTGAACACAGGAGAAAACGAAAGGGAGGGGGGGAATCTTATTGCAGCTGAATCTATTGCATGTATGTACAGACTTATGCCATCCGCCTTGGTTGTCTCTACATAGCTGATCTACCTCAAGATTTTCGCCTACTCTTTCTTGTTTTTCTCCTCTACAAAATCGAAAACAAAAACTCCATCAAATAATTTTCTTTTCTGTGCAATAGAACAAGGAGAAAAAAATGTTCGCATTTCAGTTGACACAAACTGCGTTCATTTTATTATTATTGTTATTATTATTATTATTATTATTATGATTGCCCGTTGAACCATAGTCTGTAATGAAATTTGAAATGGGATTCAAGTATACACACGGGCAAAGTGAAACAGACAGCAATGGAAAGACAATCAGATTGTGAAACTAAGACAACGGTTGAAGAAGATAGATAACTACTATTTGTTAAAGGTTATTTCCCTTCCACGCGAAATTTTAGTTTTATCGTAGTTAAATCTTAGACCCACTGTTAGTTTAAAACCATATATTATAATATTTAAATTAAATTACTAAATTAAATTAAATATTAAATTTTTAATATTATTTATTTTTATATGCTTAAAACCAAATATTATAATATTGTCAAGATAATACTTTTGCCCAGTCATCTTTTGATTGGCCATAGATCAAGCAAAAACAGAATCAAGTAAAAAACTGACATAGAAGCTTTGTTATCCGGCCTCTGTCTTAAAATAAACGAGACAAAAACAAGACTTAGCACACTAGCCTTCTCTCCATGACGCTCTTTATTATTATTATTTATTTTTTCATGTTCTATTTGCATTTCCTGGCTTTCTGATTCGTATTTTTTTCTCAGGTTTAGTTCCACTGTTTTCCCCCAGTTACGAAAACAGCTCCGTAGAGTCACCTCCGGGCCTACATCTTTCTCTGTCAAATCTCCTTACCATGGTAGATAGTCCTCAAGTGTATTCTCAAGCAGCAGAAATAAAAGAGATTTTTACTCATCCAAGGAGGTGAAAGAGCACTTAATGAAAGCTAACACTGGTTTGCTGCATGATGATGAGTGTATGTGTCACCCACAGTCCATTCTTGGCATTGTCTCAGAGTCACCCAATGTTCATTCTTGGCAATGTTGTCTCAGATTGTCACCCAATGTCCATTCTTGGCAATGTCTCAGAGTCACCCAATGTTCATTCTTGGCAATGTTGTCTCAGATTGTCACACAATGTCCATTCTTGGCAATGTCTCAGAGTCACCCAATGTCCATTCTTGGAAATGGTGTCTCAGAGTGTCACCCAATGTCCATTCTTGGCAATGTCTCAGAGTCACCCAATGTCCATTCTTGGCAATGTTGTCTCAGAGTGTCACCCAATGTCCATTCTTGGCAATGTTGTCTCAGAGTCACCCAATGTCCATTCTTGGCAATGTTGTCTCAGAGTGTCACCCAATGTCCATTCTTGGAAATGGTGTCTCAGATTGTCACCCAATGTCCATTCTTGGAAATGGTGTCTCAGATTGTCACCCAATGTCCATTTTTGTCAATGGTGTCTCAGATTGTCACCCAATGTCCATTCTTGTCAATGGGGCCTTAAGATATTACCAGAGAATGTAGCAATCGATCGTGTTATGCATCTTTTACCTCCATCCAGTAAAACACTGACGATCCTCCATTTCATGAGGCAGTAAGAGGGCACCAAATTCTGGCTGACACTAGACAGGTCATCAGTTGAATGGCATGTGTCGGACGCGTTGGAATTGATCTATCCACTTTAAAGTTTTAACTTTATGTTCAGAAAAGGCAGAGCTTTTAATAAAAAAACATGTTCAAATGTATCTACCATTTAACATCTCACAATGTTGAACGAACGGACTATTGATCACTATCACATGGTCACAAGGAGATAATGAATCAGTCCAGTGACCCGGAGTGAGGTTTTAGCAGTGAGGGTTATAATAATGAGCTAGAAAAAGTCACAGCTGTTTCTCGTACAACACTTTGTAAGTCTCCGTGTCAGGGATGACCTCAGTGATCCCGTGCTTGGACAAAATGTCCACAATGAGGTCTTCTCTCACCTGGGAGTAAAAGGTCACCAGAATCCCGCCTTGTGGATCTGGCAACTGGCTCAGCTCGTGCAAGTGTTTCTGAACGTGAGCGGTCAAAGTGCTGGCCTGGTACTCATCTCCGCATGTGTAGATATCTAAATCATAGTACAAGCCCAGGTTGCATTGATGCAAGTGTGAGAAGGATATGATGTCTATACCATCAATCATCTGGGTAGTGAAATTGTGGGACTTCCGGTTGTCAGAAAGAGGCTGTGCACGAGAAGATGGCGACACAGGACGGTTTGTGGGTTGAGTAGAAGTGGTGGCAAACACACGCCTGCCTGGGCCGACGATAAAAGGAATGTTGGACTCCAGGAGTCGATATCCAATAAACCAGTTGAAAATTCGCTGGTTGGGAAACAGTTGCCTGGTGACGCTATCGTGTGAAAACAGCAGCTTGACGTCGGAATACGTCATTTCCGTTACGCTATCAAACTGATTTGGGTTATCTGGGGCTCGTAAAGTCTTCAGGCTGTACAGTAGGCTGATAGCTCGCTGATGAAAAGTAAGAAACACAACAGAATAAGAGATTAAAAAAAAAAGAAATTCTTTCGTTCCTCCGTCCATCTATTGGTCAGTCTAATCACCCTTCCGTCTGTGTCTGTCTGTCTGTCCAGTAATCTATCCATCCTTCCATCCATGTATCATCTATCATTCATCATCCATCCATCCATTCATCAATCCATCCATCCATCCATCTATCCATCCATCCAGCTATCCATCCGCTCATCCATTGTTTCCCTATCCATCACCTTGTCAACCTTTCTATCTGTCTAGTTATATATTATGGAAACGAAAGGTCACTAATGGAAAAAGTATTAATTTAACAAACTTGATGTCTTAGTGCTGAAGAGGTTAACTTGCTGAACAGGATCAACTAAACTTCCGGAATTATATGTATGATATAAACTTTTTTTCCCTACTAGTTCTTCAGTGCTAGAAGATCGTCTAAGTTACTTTATCACATGTCACTTCCGTTTTCTCGAGATGGCTGAAGGAGGGGAGGGGGTATAAAAAAGTCACTAAATCAGTTCTCACGAGTTTGGCCAATAGTCATTCAATGGTAGACCTAGCGTATTGTCAATCACGATTTGGCTTCATCTGGCTGCTAAACGAGGCCATAGATCGTCACTTTTTGATTACATATAGGCAAATGGTACAAAAAGCACTTGATTATCACCTCTCCTAGCAATATCAGGGGGTTCTAGTGCCAGGGATGGACACTGGATGACCACTATGAGGCGAGAAAAACTGCTGATCATGAAAATCAGAAGTGTACGCGTTCTAAACTTACTTTCCCCGTCCTAAAAACAGCCGAATTTTGATTTCTTTCTGCTACTAATAGGTGTCGACTATATGTCATAGTAAAGGTCAAAACTCGCTTGGTTTGCACTCAGAAAAATTGTATGGGGGATACACAGACCCTCATGAATCCCGAAATGGCTCATGTTATTACGATGGGATGGGGAGCGGGTATGGAGCAAAATGTAATAAAAAAATAAAAAAAAAGATTCGCACAGAGAGAGCCAAAACAAACAAACAAACAAAGAAAAAAAAAGGGGGGGGGGGAGGGGAACAAGAGACCCCGAAGTCATGAAAAGAGGGCTGGTTTGTTAAAAAAAAAAAGGCCGTTTCGACGTTGAAAGCCGATCACAAAACATTTCATGTTAATTCTTTGATGGAAAAAAACTTTAAATGCGTTTTCTCAAAACCCGTTTTTGACATTTTTTTGCTCCTTTTTTTTTTGTCGAAACCGATTGAAACCGCATTTGCTAGGCATCATTGTCACCATACCCCCCCCCCCAAAAAAAAACAAAACCATTTATGAGCTTTAAATTCGGTCGATACGTTTTAGAAAAAAAAAATGGGCTTTTAGTTTGAGAAAATGGCGAAAATTGAATTTTCGCTAAATGGCATTTTCAAAAATATATTGAAAATTTTTCAGTGCATGGGAAGGACTAAAAATAATATGTACCTTTTTAGATGTTATATTAAACAATATGTTCACCACGTTTTATCGTTTCGTTGAAATGTGGCGGGGAAGATAGATTTCAAATTCAGTCAAGTTAGATAGGCCAAAATCCAAGATGGCGTCTCTGCCATGGTAACCGTATGAAAGAGTCAATTTGTTTCACTTTTTTCCTCTAATTTGAACAAGTTGACTTTGATGGAAAAAAAATTAAAACTTCCTATCTACAATAATAAAAACAAAAATCACCTCCTGGACGTGCCTCCCCTCCCCCTTAAACTATTTAGAAAAGTTTATCACACCCGACAATTACCAGCCACTTCTTTTATTGAGAGCACAATGCTAAGATAAACCACGACGTTTTCTCACAGCTGACAAAACACAGTGAATTTGGGCAGTAGATCATCATGTTTTCACATTTTAGTTTTCTTTTTAACTTTTAAACGTTATAAATACCGTGGCTTTGCGTAATGTAGCAATTAAAGTCGTGCAGATACGTCTTCAAAAACAAACAAACAAACAAACAAAACAAAACAAAAACTCCAAAACAATAAAATCCCGGGGCTTTCCCAAAGATATCACTGATATAACAGTAAGAGTCATAGGTCAGTAGCATACATAATATCTAAGACTGATGAATGTCTGTAGTTATGTTCTTATTGACTGACCCTCTGGACCACACGGATAAAGCCCTTCTCCAAAAATTCCTTCCTGGCTCTGTCGCCGATGCTACCCGTAGCAAAAATTTCATACTTGACCGTTGGCCAGTCCCGGCGTCGCTGGACATCTAGTTCATCACTCAGCCTGTGGAAGATGCCTTGACCCCTGTAGGCGGGATGAACTCTCCCGGCTCGTTTGATAATGGTCAGCCCGTCGTCCAGGAGATGGTTAATGTAGAAACCAATCTGGGGGGAGACAGGCTCATAAGTTGGACTTTTCCTATTGGAAAATTAATTATCATCCTGGGTGTTAAGATCATCGTTCGTCATTATTGTTATGGCCAGGGTGAGGAGGGAGAGGGTTTGGGGTTTGGGGGGGGGTGAGGAAGAGGATTTTAGGACGTTGTTATCGTTATTTAACAATGTTATTGTTGTTGTTATTGTTTTTCTTGCCAGTGATTGTGATGATTGTTGTTTGTTGGGCTCGGCCAAACTTTAGGTCCATACTCCCGCTAGTCTGTTTGTGCTGGCGTTTTCATTAAAGTTGTTGGTTGACAATCCGTAATGTAATAATTACAACATCTTTGCAACATGCTGGTAGGAATGGTAGTGGGGATGGTGGTAGTAATAATTTTGGTGATATTTGTTGGGATATGTTGATTGTCGTAATGGCGATAGTACTGAAACAAACAAACAAAAAAGAGAAAAAAAAAAAAAAAAAAGACCCCCCCCCCCCAAAAAAAAAAATAAAAAATACTGCGACTGCAGCTACATTTTACTTTTAGGCCAAATGCCAGCTTTAAGCAACTTCTCAGAACAATCTGATGGAAACATGGAGGGCAACGAAAACTCACAGAAACTAAAAAGGGTTGCGAGCAATCTCTTGCCACGGTCTGAAACCATACAAGATCGCCCCAGATGGGCGTGGAGAAATTATAGCAAAAACACACACATAAAGCTGTGACACACCAATTGTGGTTACTTAGGAGTGATAGGTCACGTTCACAACGATAATACAAAAGATGTTGCAAATATGCCTAGTTCTGTCAATATATCCAAGCCTCTTTGATTCTTTGCATAAAGTTGTAAGTAACTATATAACACATGAAGGCGATGGTGAAACTTTGGGATGTCACAAAAATAAAACAACTACTTCGAATAACGGAACATGAGATGGTACGGGGTTGGTTCCCATCATCAGGCTTTGAAAAAAAAAAAAAAACTAACAAAGAAACAAACAAACAAACAAAAAAGAAAACCGCTCAGATAGCCCTCTTGGGAACTGACAGGCCTTAAGCAGCAATTAACAGTGACCAGCCCATCCTTTTAGCCAAGACCGACGACAGATGGTACGAGTGATATAGATTTCATACATACCGCCTTCCCGTCAGCCACTGCGACCAGTGGGTACATGTTTGGATCAGCCATGAAGCTGGAGTACAGGTCCCGGAAGTAGTCACGTCCATTGTACACGTCACCGATCTCAAGCAGGGATTCCAGGTCTTCCGGTCTTGCCCTTCGGATACTGACTTCCGGTGTGGATGACGTCATGGCGTGTTATTCCTGTCTGCATATAATTTAAATTGCCTGTTATTTAGTCTCGTTATCGGCTTGTTGTTGTTGTTGTTGTTGTAGTTATTGTTGTTGGTGCTGTAGTTATTTTTCAAAGCAGTTCGGATATTCCGGCTAATGTCATAGCTAAGGATTGACAAAACCTGCATTTGTGGGGAAAGTCTGATCAATGCCATATTTTGTGATCATGAGAAACTTTTCAGGGTCTCAAACAGGCTCCAGGAGGACGTTTTCAAACTTTATATGCTGTTGATAAATGTAGCAAAATAATTCTTTCAGAAAGGCAGTTATATTCGTTAGAAAAGCGTATTGTTAAATTCATATTATCAGTCAATTTGAAGATAGCGAGTCTTCTCTAATTAATAAGGCGAACAGGATATGTGACGAACAACATTTTTCATGGTTCTAGCGATTCCACATAGTGAACACTATTTGTTAAGGCAGCATTTTTGGCACTTTCACTGTGTATGAAAAAAATAGTAAACGGTGTAGGACATATGGGTCAGAAAGACGTTAAACAGAAAATAGAAAAAAAAGATGCTATTTTTTTAATGGAAATTTAATTTTACATTTTACTTCTACCAAATGAGTTAATTAGTCGATGAAAGGTCGAGGAGACACATATTTGTAAAATATTATTGCTTTTTTATTTTTTGTTTTGTTTGTGTGATATTGTTACATCAGATTGAATGTACACCTTCACTGGAAACATAAGATTGATTATGTAGGTTGATGGAAGAATGTTTGGAGCTGTACTTATTTTCATTTTTTTTCTTTTTTAATGTTATTTAAAGAGGACGCCTTAAAAAAATTGAATAAATGAATAACTCTGAGATTTACTTTAGCTATGGGACCTATTCTTGTGGTAACTGTGTTGTTTGTGATGAAACGTAAGCACATTATTATTTTTCACTCTGTCCTGAAAAGAAAAGCGTTGATTTGGCAATGGTTGTTCCATTACATGGTTGGATTTGACATAAACTGTATGTCGCCAAGGAAAATTGTTGCCAGCACTGAGAAATCATTTTTGGCTCATGGCAAGTGGCAGAGAACAACTAAGGTCAGATCGCCACCAAGTTATAATTATGACGTAACTCATTTTTTTTTTTTAAGCAGTTTTTTGTTTTCTTTTAGTGATAACAAAAAGCTTGTGAAAAACAGCCGATGAAGATATCGAAATATCATTTTCAAAATTTGATTGTACATCAGCGAAAACCAAGTGTATGTCAAACAACACATTGGGCATCACCTCTGAAACAGAGGAAGCTTCGAGATTTTTCAGGGATAGTGCAACGTCACTGACACCTATGCTATTTCTTATAAAATAACAAACTTCTAGTAGCCAAAAAAAAAAAAAAAATGTTGGCGGTGTTATTTTCGGGAAAACATCACTGTTAAAGTGTTTATTTTGCAAAATAAGATGCTTCCGGTTCTACGGTTCTTTTCGCCCGCTCTCTACGCCATTACCTTGTGACGTCACAACTTTCCTCGCATCTCTGTATTACGAGGCTGCGCATCTCGCGCCCAACTAGTAAAGCATAGGGCTATCAAGTTGAGTCTCACGGTGTTTTTTTTTACTCCGTCTTGGCTTTGGAGTGACATAGTGAAGGCCCACGTCAGACCACTTTACAGTCCAATATTTAATCCCTCCCTAACTCCATCCTTTCTTCACATAATGATATGTTCAATGAACCAATGCTACGAGAAGGAGTTGTATTCATAAAGACATCGATTTCATATGGGTGTCAATTTTATCACCCCTCAACACATAGACCATTCCATTACAAATGTGCTCATAACCTGATGTAATTGCTTGGCCTAAACCACTTCACATAACGGTGTATTTGCGTTCTTGCTACAGAATCTCCGTGGAAAGGACAAGCTATCATCCCTCTAACCACATGGGCTTAGATCACTATAAGATCAGGCCGGCTGGCGATTACGGTGCAGCAGTGGTTACAAAGAAATATATATAAGTGATCTAATGTAAGATTCAGTAAGAGCAAAAGAAAGCTACCTGATGTATAAACTGATAGATATATAAGCCTCTTTGGCTTTCATTCACAGCAATTGTAGCTCACTTTTGTTCTCAGTAGCTTGGTCGTTGATCAGTGCCTAACTTGTTGAGTGGATCAAGTGGTCAGGAGAGACTGCGTTGTTATTTAATATGGTATAAACAAAGAGACTACATCTATCTGATATTCTTCTGCTGATCATCGTTTCTTTTGATTGTAGTTTCAGAGCACTTGAGAGGACTTGAGTGGGCCACGTGGCTCTTGATTTCTGTTCTTCTCTCATGTTCAAGTGGATTTCATCTTTGGGCATGGAATTTCTCGCTTATCTATTAGGATACGCTTCCATTACCTTGTGAAGGAGTGTCTACTGAGCTCCGCATACTTATTACAGCGAGATTTTCAAACTGGCAAATTCAATAGACGTGAGAATTATCAGCGCAACGAGAAACCCTACAAACGCCCGACTATCCCGTGACTGACAATTCGTTAGCCAGCCAATGCAGCATTGTTTACATACTGTATAGACCTGAGGTGTAGCTATACAAGCAACTCCTGAGTATCCGTTGGCAAGACAAAATAACCAATGAAAGTGTCTTGCTTGAACTGGGTATAGAGAGGAGTTTGATGAACGAAATAAACAAAGGAAGGCTCAGATACATTGGTCATGCCATCAGAAGTCAGAAAACGGACCTCATGTCTACAGCACTGATGGGCAGAGTGGAGGGCTGCAGGACAATAGGAAGACCGGCAATGTCACTGATGGACAACATCATGACAATCACTGGCTGTCTCTTGGTGAGGTCGTCCACAGAAGTCGAGACCGTGAGGGCTGGAGGGCTGTTGTGGCATCCATTGGAGGAGCAACCATCCTACACGGTGTTGCCGATGACTGACGACTGATGATGATACTAGTTTCATCTACCACACACTGTGCCATGATCAAACCCCCACTACCACCATTATGTCATGGCTATGTACACACATTACATAACAAGCCCAATCTAAACTCACCTTCCATCAGTACCACCAGAATGTCCCTCATGATGGTGATGGTAGTGATCAAGACAAAGAGGGAGAACAAAAATGTACAGATGGGATCTGCTATCTTCCACTCAGGCTGGTAAAAGAAAATGTTTCAACAATAAGCATAACATGATTTGCAATAGGCCACTCAAATCATCAAATATGGGATATAAATAATATAAAAAGCTCAGGATTCTCACATAAAAACAGAGATGTGCAAATCAAAAATAACCATGTACGTGACCTTGACAAAAAATATGAGACTGTTAATGTTATGTTATCTTTGAAGATCGGGTGAATTCTTTGAAGAAATTAATTATCAAAGGTGGTACACAGGAATCTGTTGGTCCAATTGTTCTCTAATAAGTGTAAAAGAGAATATATCATAACACAGGCTACCACTGCCCTAACCCTGACGCTTGATGACTCTTGAGCTACCAAGTTGCTTTTTTTTTTTGTAATCGACCAGATTACTCATGACTTAAATATATTGATTTACAAGGAAGACTTTACTGCATCTAAGACTGCCCTGCTGGTGACTTAAGTAATTGCTATGAGAAGAAAAAATAAACAGCCGACAGTAAATTGTGAACTTAAGGTTAGGTTTTGAAATGTCTATTATGGGCTTCTATTAACCCTAATGCAGTCTGAACTGAAATACAGAAACAGCTGTCCAAAACTAGGTTCAAATACCCTTTATACTGACGACACACATCTCTGTAAAAAATCCTCTATGGCTACAGGGAAAAGACCCTAGCAATATAGCAAAGAGAAGATGTTTCAATTTGAAATCCAACACGTTGATAAATGACTTTATCCAATGCAAACGCATTACATGTCGATGACATTTTACCTTGTAATATATAATAAAAGCTGCCACCAGTACACCAACACTCTGAAACAGATCTCCAATGACATGGATGAATGCAGCCTTGACATTGATGTTGGAGGCTTTGTGATGGCTGTGTCCGCCATGCCCGTCATGCTCCGGCAGCAACAAGGGCGCTCTTTCATCATCTCCATTTGGCTGGAGATCTCCCTGGTGATTGCCAATGCCTGATTCCACGTCTGAGACACTGCCGTAGGATCTGTTGGGCGGTGGCACCGATGTCAGAGTTTGGTGATTCGGACTATGTTGACTTGGAGGGTTGTGACCTGAATGGCCGTGACCCCCTCCATGGGAATGACCATGACCTCCTCCGCCATGGCTATGAGAATGTTGGTGTAATGTTGTGCCTAGTCTGTATAAGAAAGATCCAGCAATGATTCAATGTGCAAGCGAAAGTTATATTCATAGTTACATCATAGAAACTTAAAACCTCCAACAGAGGCTGAATGTGCTACATCAAGACTATTGATACACAAATTGTAAAATAGTAAACATATTATCAAAACTATCCTGGTGCATATACATGGGTTAATGAGTGCCCTTATTAAACCACATATTTTTTTTTTTTTTTATGTCAAGGAAAATGCTACTAATAATGGCCATCTTAAGTCTTACACTATCAGGATTAAAACAGCACTAGTCTTCCCTCCCACTACTCTCAGGTTATGTTCTAGGCTAGTAGAAAGTTTGTGTTGAGATCAGAGATAGTAACAATCATCATAAGATCCTTCACTCAGACCGTGAGGAGATCACACACTTGAAATAAATATACTAATTTTTTCTATTTACAGAAATACTGAGGAAAAACTTTTAAATATTTCTAAATACATATTTACTTTCTATATGAGCACAGAAGATTTAATGAGTTCAGTTGACAGGTACGAGCCATGGCAAATTAACTCATCAATCCCAAAATGTGATAAGTTTATGGGAAAAAAAAAAAAAGGTCCTTTTTAAACATTCTTTGTGACAATATCAGTAGACAATATCCCGCCAACAATATCAGTAGAGTCTTAGAATGAGTGAAGATGGAAACCATTGTATAATTTAGATTGTTGATATTTGTTTACATATAATATCGGTATTGATATTCCACATTCACAGTAAAGTGAAACACAGACACAATTATCAGTGACATCTGCTTCTTTTCACCAAATTTCAAGATCGATGACATGGAACTTTGTAGTATCATAGGCATTCTGACAAGCTTAAACATGGATCACTGCTCACACAATATTGAAGGCTACTCCAGTCCCAGCTGTGATCAGCATTATGCTGGCATCAATCTCATAGTCATTTTCTATGATACGTAGCACAGCCGAGTAGACCAGAATCCCTGTCAGAACCCACAGCATCAGGATAGAGACAAAAGCACCCAGGATCTCTGTACAAAGTGTTGACAGTTATTACATAAATCACTCAATGGGCTAGGTTTTCTTGTGTTTTTAGTATTGTCAAGAAAGATTCTCTAAAAAAAAAAAAAAAAAGCGTTGAAAAAAAACAAGGTTAAAACTGTGAGAAGGGGACTGCAAAGTTCATACTGAAATAATAAAATGCATTCATTGCACAGTTGCTAATGTGCTTTCAGTATTTATTCTTAACACAGAGACATACAGATTGTGTATTCCCCATTCAGAATTGTGATGTAAAGTGGTCTGCAAAATGAGGCAAAGCTTATGGTGAAGTCCTGATGAAGAGCCAAGTGAGTTTGAAAATTTCACCTCAGTAAGTCTCCTGATTTTATGTTTGTTTCTAATTCTTTCAGTGTACCAAGTTGATTATGATAATGTCATGGCATTTAAGACAATTATATAAAATGACAGTGCTTATGATAATGATGGAGAAGATAATCTGAAGTTTGAAATGTTGATTCATCAGATCATCTAATTCTCCAGATTTTTGTTTCTTTCTTTTAATGTACAAATAAATTAGTTTATGGTTGACAGTTCATGTAATAAGTTTAAGGTATTTCAAATAATGATGCACATTTGAACAACAAAGACATCACATAACACAATAATGTTATGTTATTTTTTTACCACGGTTGTGGACAGCTGAGATAACCACCACTACAGGAGGTTG
>JBCAUA010030820.1:0-12307 GCA_038406235.1 Peronia verruculata
TTTTTTCCTTACGAGGAACAGCGATGCCGATCGATAATCAAGCATCCTTGCAGAGCCTTACAGGTAAAAACAGTCAAATACGTGCCTCTACGGTCCTATTACGATACCGCGTGTGTAGACTACCCGAGGCGATGCGAGTGATTGTAGCACCTGTGTTACAATCACTGCATGGCGGTACATGTATAGCTCTAGTCGGCATTTACATCGTGCTCTTTCCCCTGCGATTGACTCGCTTTATTTTATGGACTATATCTATGTGATTGCTTCCTCTAACCCATTGAAGAGAAAGAAGACTTTTTGCATTGAGCCGAAATTGAAAATGTTGCAGGAAGTAGACAGACGTGCGATGTCCAGAAGTCCATAGTTGAAAAGTATGGGATTTCCCCAAATACACTCGGCGATATTAAAACATCGGGAACATGTGGAGAAAGCGACAGCCTTTTTCCAATAGGTAATCCAAGAGTTGTTTCCCTTGTCAAAAGCGACGACTCAAGCTGGCTTCACATGGTACGTCGTTCTAGCGTACAGCGTTTTAGCGCACAGCGCATCTTTTCAAAGATTTGTGTTTATATGGTTTGCGTTTGTGAACAACGCACTTGCAGTAAATACCTGGGCCCTATACAGCCATTGTGTCTTGTGTTGTGTGCATCGGCAACAATGGCAACTACAGATTCACTTCGCTTTCTGGTAGATGATTTGAACTACCATGTCTAGGATCGGCTTTCATGCCACTAGGTCCTAGACCACTCGTCTTTGGCCGACAAGGTGGCAAATTTCCATCCCTTTTGTCATCTAGGCACACCAAAGATCTAGGTCGAAGCCAGGTCGCTTTTTTTTTTTTTTTTCTCATATAGTTTGTCTCAGAAACTTGCAATCACCTTATAATCGTTGCACATACCCAAAATGAACCCTTGGCCTAGAATCTAGGCCAAGGTCAACGTGTTCACTTTTTAAAAAATCAAGAAATACAGTGGTTTCCAGCCTCGCCTGTATGTAATTTTCAGCGCTGATTTCAAAATAAATATTCCATCAAAAAATTGATTTGTTTGAAAAAAAAAAGTGCTTTTTAATGTTTGCCGAGAGAGCTCCTAGTCTCATTCTGCTGCGTGCGGTAGGTTGAGTTTCAGTCCTCGACGCGCATTTTCCTGCACGTCAAAACAACGCAAGAATGCTGAAAGTAAGCAAGGAGAATAGATTGATTTGTAAACTGATAATAACGACGTGCGCCTATTTACTGCGCTGCATGTACATCAGAACGACGTTCCATGTAAAGCCAGCTGGGGGCGGGGGGTCCTGGAAGTAATTTTGGAAACGACTGGGGGGGAGATGATTTTAACCATTACCATCGAATTCGGCATGGTCAAATTAGAGGAAATAAACAGGACCAAAATCGAAATCACTCATGGTTGCCATGGCAAGGGCCGCCATCTTGGATTTTGCTATGCAATATTGCGTAACTTTACTTTCGATAGGCTCTGCTACTAACCGATGTGCTTGTAGTTTTGTGTACATATTTTACCATTCCATATCTAAATTATGTCAGGACAGAACTTTGATAAAACGCTTAGGCTTTTTTTTTTTTTTTTTTTTAATTTTTTTAATTTGGTCGATTTCCCAAAAATTTAAAACGATACAAAAATCCCTCAACATAATTTAGATAATGTTTTGATCTATATTCATGCCAAATTTCATCGCAATTGCCCTCCGTAAGTAACAGAGGAGATAGCACATTTGTGCTAGAAAAACGCATTTAAAGTTTTTTTCGCTAAAAAAAAAAACAGCCATAAAGAGCTTTTGGTCGGACTTTCAAACCCAGAACATCTTTGTTTCACCTACTCGACCTCTTTTCATGATTTCTATGCCTTTATTTGGCTTCTCCTGTGCTCCTCCATTTTTCCTCCATTTGTGCTTCCCTATCTCCATCAGCAGAAGGGCTTCCGTGGTGTCATTTTAGGGTCCACAGAGGACTACATGTATATATGGCCGCCATGTCTTCCTTGATCAAAGCCAAGAGCATTTTTACCCTTCCTGTAAATGTAATCCACTATTACACTCTGGAAAAGCAGATACGTGGCATTTTTCACCCATATAAGGCCGTGGGAAGTCTACATGTATTTTAGAGGCCCAGTTGAACATTTTCACTAATATTCTGTGAGGTCAGCGCCTCAGATGGTCAGTCAGTGTCCAGCCCTGGCACTGGGGTTCTCGATATTGATGAAGGCGATCATAATCAAGTCCCTTCTACGCAATTTGGTCGTACCCGTCGAAATAGTGATGATCTAGATCTATCGCTGAATAAAGAGCCCAAATGAGGAAGAGCTTTGATGGTTGAGAGGCAGTTCAACCTTTGCTTGACCACCCTCCCAACATCTTAGAATGGACATATCTTTTGTTACCATTTTTACATTTAACAGAGACTGCACTTATAAAAGAAAATAGAAACCCAAAATCGAATATTTTGAACGAAAACCCAATTTCAGAACACACACGCACCCACACATACACACACACAAGGATGGTCCAAATTCGATTTGAGTGGACTCAACTGTATTTACCACATGATTTTTCTTTCCCTCTTGATAACATGTACAAATATGGCTGCAATTGTTACACTTACAGTGAATTTTTATATGTACAACTGCAATTTAATGGCTTGAGCAAATTATCCACTTCCTTTTTTCTTACAGGCCCTTCTTAGTACATCTGTATCCAAGAAGTCAGCTAAAAAGAAGAAAAAGAAAGCAGGCAAGGCCATGGCAGAAACTGCTGACAATGCTGCAGAAGAGGAGGAAGATTAATTTTGTCTTTAATTTCAAAGGATTGTTTTGACTTGTTTAGGTATAATAATATACATGTAATTTTAGAGTAGAGGATGTCCTCAAATTAATTTGGCAACAAAACACGTGTTGCTATGGCAGAAGATGTCATTCTATGGAGCAATAGCAATGTCCAAAAGATATAGTTATTGAAAAATTTGCCAAACTTTTGTGTAACCTTTTGCATATTATAAAAATAGAAAATGATGAAAGGGATGCATTTAGAGAGGACAGAAACAAAGTTTTGAGATATCTGACACAGGTTGTCTCCAGTTGTTGAGTATTTGCAGTTAGTTTTTGTTTTGGTTTAGCTGTGTTGTTTCATTACATAAATTTAAAATAGCTTTTTTCAATTTAGGCTTTTGTCCGTAAAGAAAAAAATTCGGTAGAAAATTTTGGTCCTCTGGCAGAATCACAGACAGTAAGGTATTGTGGTGCATTATTTTTTTTTTCCTTCCCTTTTGCACGAATTGCAACAAAGTATTGTTTCCCAACTATCTTCTCTCAAGAATCAAAATACAAGGCATTTTGTAGCAAAAAGTGCTGAGACCTTTGAATGTCATTATTCGAATGAACATCTATAATAGAACCTTACATATGCAGACATGCATACATGTAATAGTGTTTAAATGATTTTTAAGAATGCTTGTACTTGTTAACATTTTATTTGTTTATTATATAGATTGGGACGATGAAATTTGTGCATGTTCTCAGATGCAAAGGCAAGAGTGAAAAGGAATGATAAAAAATGAGATTTGCATTACCTCTGCTCATATCTAAATCGTAGGGTATGGTGTATGTTGTACATATTTTTGTTTTCATTGTTTCTTTTTGCTTTCCTTCCCCTTACATTATTATTATTATTATTATTATTATTATTATTATTATTATTGTTGTTGTTTTGTTTTTTGTTTTTTAATTTTAAAAAAATGTATTAACTCTATTAGGGTACTTTTATTAGATTGAGGAAGTATGCTTCCTGCATGGTGAAGGGAATAACATAGTAACAATAAAATGTCAAATTCTTGTGTTCTTGTATTTTATTCAAAAATATAGTTTGATTTTGCACTACAGTGCTTCAAATTGTTTTTCGTTAATGTTTTACTGAATATGGAGATGTGTACCATGCCTGGAAAAATGACCCATAACCTTTAATGTCGCTGAAGCAAAAGATGTTTTGCAGTTTATGTTCTCTTTCCCTTCTGGAAATAAATTCATGGCATATACATATATTTGTTTTGGAAAGTAAATGTCCTTGGTGTGATCGATTGCAATGCACATGTCAGGGGTTTTATTATGATTTTATAAGTTTTATTCTGTTCATTTTTTTTACCTTTTTCATTTTCTTTTGATTTCTTGCCTCTGTCAAGGATTAAAGTTATACATGTGTGACCAAAATTGCTTGACTCAATTTTTTGTCATCCTATTGTTTTACATCAGATTAATTATAACGAAGTGCCTCAGAAAGTATTGAAGGGAAGGCAGTAGTTTTTGTCAGTCTTTTGAATTCTATCAGCACAGACGTCACCAAAAATATAAACGGGGGGGGGGGGGGGGGGGATGCAAAAAGAAAAGTTAAGGGAGGGGAAAAAAAAAAGTTTCTTTGCTAGATACTATACCTTCAAATGTCACGGGAGTGGATTTCTCAGCTTTTGCACAGTCCTTCTGAGAACCAGGGCTCCTGATCCTCAAGTGCATCTTATTTCCATTTGATGATTAGTATAAAAAGGTGAATGGAAGTTCAGAGATTAAAATTTCATTGAATTCAGATTCCTGTGACTTTGTTTTTTTTCTTTTTTTTTTTTAATGTATGTAGGTGTGTGTAGATTTTTTTCCTTATTTCTGTGTGAAAATATTAGTGACTTGACTGTTGTTTCTACATTTTGTTTGTATTTTGGTTATACCCAATATCCTTGTGTGGATTTCCTGCAGACCTGGGCTTTCATTGTTCCTTAGACATTCTGTGTGTACCTATATTGAATACAAAACTTAAAAGGGTAGTGCCACGTTAATTTGCTGTGTCACGTTTGTGTTTTTGCCTCAGATGAAAGGTTACACTGTTACAGTTATTGTAAACCCACTGACATACAAATTAGAAGCCAACGACTACAGTACTTAAATTTGAGATTTCAACAATTAAAAGAGGCTGATCATTTGGACAGCTCTGGCCATCTCGTGCGTGGTTTTCCATAACTGACCATAAACCGGACGTAAAGTCATCTGTTTCTGGAAGGCACACTAACTCTATGTTTAAGTGGGCCTATTCAGTATGTAAACAATGGTGTATCGTGTGGCTGATGAATTGTCAGTTGCAGATCAGTCAGGTGTTTGTAGGGCTCGTCGTTGTGCTATTTCTCACTATGTCACTTAATCTTGGGGTTTATCGGTCCCAGTTTGGTCAAATGATCGCCATAATATTAATAAGTATGCACAGCTCCATAGACACTCCTTCAAATGGTAAAGGAAACTTTACCTGATGGAACAGTGAGAAATTCCATGCCCAAAGATGAAATCCTCTTGAACAGAAGGGAAGAACAGAAATCCAGGGCCACGTGGTTCACTCAGGTGCTCCGATACCACCATCAAAAGAAATCATGATCGTGAGAAGAGGATGTAGATGTACTCTCTTTGTTTATACCGTATTAAATAACAACACAGACTCCCCTGACCACTTGACTCACTCAACAAGTTTGGCATTGACCAAACCGTTGATAGCAGCAGTGAACTATAATTGCTATGAATGAAAATGAAAGCCAACATGGCCTAAATGTCTATTTAAATCTACATGTAATTTATGAGATAGCTTTCTTGTGCTCTCACTTTATGCTGCCATTAGATCATTTATGTCATTTCCGTTGTGCACGGACCTTGTAGATGTACCATAGATCAAATTTTTGAAGAGAAAGAAAAATACTGATGAGTCGATGCTAGTGGGAGAGGAAAAATAGGATCGACTCATCCGTATGTCACTGAAGACCACAAAACTAGGCACTAAAATAATAATGTTCATGTAGCCTACTTCTTTGGAATGACATATTGTTTGGTATTATAATGGTTAGTTCCCCTTACGCATTCTTTCATCGAGCATCAAATTTGATCTCTTTCATTAATTTTCAATGAGATCGACCTAGCTTTTGGTTCAATTTAATAATTTTAATGTTACCCATATTATTATCGACGCTCGTTGTCATCAGCCATGTTCCCAACCCTGCCTCGTGAACATTCATCTTCAACTCAATACGCGCAGCTTTGTCACCCTCCAACACCTCCCACCTCATCATGCTGTGAAACACTGGGCATGACTTGTACTACCTCTATACTAGATCTAGGCCTTTTTCAAGATGATAAACATTACATTACATGCGATGAATCGATCTACGGGCGGGGCATGGAGGGTGCAGTACCTCACTGTTCTCATTTTAACCGCAATAGCCTAGTGAAGAAGTGTCTAGGTCTAACCGGCCAAATCAAAGACTCAAAATAAGAGGGGGGGGGGGTAGCAACTCCTCGCTACCCACTAGTCCCCGCGATGAGAAAAACAACGGCCGACTTCCCGGGGTTTTCTCAGGGAAACGTCCACGTGTGAATCGCGGTGCGGCCGGAGAATTCCCCACATCAAAGACGCTTGGCGACACTACGTTTCCTACCCCCCCCCCCCCCTTAAGCGAAGAGGGGGAGGGGGTGTGAGTATGAAACTATTGAAACATCCGTGGCTAGTCGGGGAAGATCGGGGATGAGGTGTGAAAAGGATGAGGAGACACTGGCCGGTCGGCCGCTGATCACATAGTCTGAGGGAGCATTAATTTGTCCTGTCTAGTGAATCAGCTTGACAGTTCAAGTATAGTCGTGCTGATGCGTGATGGGAGGAGCATAAAATGTGTTCAGAATGATGAAGTGTCGAGAAGGGATTAGTTACATCGACTCACGCATTGCTTTTTCCTTTGATCTTATAAGGACGGGGACAGGAGAAAAACATCGACTCATTAGTGAATACGGATGAGTCGACGTCGATTCATCAGTATGATTTTTAATAAAGAAGCGCCGGGACCCGTTCCAAGAAGAAAGATCGACTCACCTAAAAGTCGACTCAGAAGGGTTCGACTCAGGTGTAGTGGACTGTTTTTCTCTGTAGTGTTGTGTGCAAAATCATCAATTTTTCTCAGTAAAGTAGATATCGTTTACATTTAGTCCCCCCTTTGGAGATGATTTTTTTAAACACCGCACTATCACTTTGACTGCACATTCGAGTTTCCGTCCTAAATTTTCCGTCGGGCACAAAACACTCAATTGCCTTACTTGTCTCATTGAAGGTTTATGCCCGACAACTTTCTGCACAGGCCATCGGCCAGCTATCGCTTATGGGAGTCTACTCCTCTTTTTCGTCATTTGGTCCACACACCATTCAATCCAAAACATTGGACAACAGAGAAGAATGCAGAATTAATCTAGAGACTTACGCTCCCATTTATTTTGAGTTCAAAATGAACAAAGAATACAAAACATTACCGCTCAGAGAAAAATGATTTCTTAAGCAATTAAATAGTCAATGGAACTTTCTATCTGTCTATCTAATTATCTCTTGGGTGACCTTATGTGGGCTACATGTAGCCTAAATAACGTAAACCCCCCTATCTAAACTTATTTGGGCTACATATTTATGACTCATTCTGACTGGCTGCGTAGATCACTATAAGTATTTCAAATACTATTTGTGTGTAAAGTTCTTTTCAAGGATTTGGTTGTACATGTATATGTTGTTTTTTTTTTAAAGGTACTTTTTCCAGGGACCAGTTGAGATAGTATATGTACTATATTTTGTGAAATTGAAAAACTCATGATAAAAAAGAATTACTGTTCTATCTGTGACTAACTAGAAAAGTATGAACACAGTTCTGGAAAGTTTGATACCAATCTGAAACAAAAGCAAAGTAACCCATGACATATGTCGTGATCTTAAAAGTATTATTATTATAATTTATATTTATATAGACTATAGTCTAGGTGAAAATTTTCTTTATAAAATGTCTCATCGGAAAATGGAACATACAACAAACATATATTTAAATAAAACAGTATGAACATGATGGTGTGCACTTCTAAATAATACATGGCTAATCTAGATCTGGACAGAATGATTATGAAAGTTTTCCTTCAGTTTTCAGTGAAACAATGTGATTGGTGGAGGCAGACATTGTTTTGTAAGCTTAGACCTGTCGGCCATAATAACTACTGAGAAGATTTTTTTGTTTGTTTAAAAGTGCTTCTTTCTCATTCAGAGTCTCTTAAACTAGATCTAAAATCTAGATCTAGAAACATAGAATCTACACGTAGAATGTAGATCTAGATCTAAATTTAGACCTAATTTTGCAATATATCACACTTCTCTCCACTGTTATGTTTAGCCCCTACATCATATTCCACACATCTCAGCTGAAAGAATTCTGTTGAGTATCTCTCTCTTAGAACATTAAAAAATAAATAAATAAATAAATAACAAACTAACGAAGTCAAGTGGCAATAGATTCAAACCTATGATTGGTTTGGTCTTGAACCTGTGCTTTGGGAGGCATTATTACTGAAACGCTCTCACTGGTACTGCAAGCCCTTGTAAAGCCATTCATCTTGTACTTCTTTTCAGGTGTCTTTATGTTTTTGTTAATTTGTTGTAGACACTTTCACTTCTGCATACAAACACACTTTTACTTTCGGATTTGTACCGTTGTAACAAGTTTTTGAACTCTTCAAAAGCACCCTCTACCACACTATCAGTAGGCCTATCAGTATCACCACTATCAGTACATGTAATAATATCACCAAGTCCTCGTTCCATTGTTGAGTGAGCATGGGGTAAACCTTGAAATTTGAAGATCTTTATCTAGATAGGCCATGCCTAATCGAGTTGAAACAAAGAACTGGGAAAGCGGAGTCGGAACGAAGATCTATATCTTCTGTACTCAGCGTACTGTACTACTCTCTATCGTAGCGAAAAACAAGTAGCCTAAATAAGGCCTTAGGGTGGGGGTTAACTTATTTGGGCTACATGTAGCCCAAATTTTTTTTCCTTAACCCTTTCAATTCTAAGAAACAGGATTATCTCGGCTTTTATAACTTTTAAAGTTGCCAATTTTTGCTGAGAAATTTTGTGGATAGAAATTTGGAAATTTTGCCCGGACAGCGGCACTCAGGCCTACTCTTCTATCGATTTTGAACTGTCAAGTGTTATTTAAAGTGCGTAACGGTCACATGGGACCTCCGAAATATATTCGCTCTTATCCGAGAAGGCTAGACGTCGGGCTTCCCTACCCACAGGGAGTCAGGGGACCGTTGAGTCACAGAAAAAAATGCGGGTTTTCGATCTTCGTGTCCTGTCATCCCCCGATGCAGAACCCGCGTTTCGATCCCGACCACTCCATGAGCAGACGCCATACCGATTGAGCCATTGTCAAGGGTCACATCTTCCCCAGGAAATAGCGTTCAAGTTGCAGCATCTGAGACTGGGCTTTCAAAATGTCCCAATACTTTCTCAAGTCATAACGTTGGACACAGCAATCGGCCCCTCCTGCACTCACCAAATCATCTAGGGCCTTACCTTGACCACAACAACTTCCACCGCTGAAAGGAAGACCCTAGATTTCAATAACAACATTTTCATCCTTCTGGTCACCATCAGTGTAATATCACCATCATCGTCTCCCTTCCTCGTGCTGATCAACAGAGGTCCAGCTCTAACGAATTGTTACAAAACGCCTCATCATTGATGCCACTCTTTTGAGAAAATCGTGATTTAGGTTTTGCTCTCTCTGTCACAAACTACATTTTTAAATAACAAAGCTACATTGTGAATAAGCTACATTTTTAAATAACAAAGTGAAAATATTTGCTAAAATTCATACAATAGGTGGGGAAAATTGATACACTTGATTAAAATTCACCCTTTTGGGCTAACAAAAGAGTACCAAATTAAAAAAAAAAAAAAGTCAGCTTCATAAAAGATTGATATTAACAAATACAAAGATACAAACACAAAAACAAACAAACAAACAAAAAACACAGAACTGCTAAAACGGACTGACGTCAAGTAAGTGTATACTTTAAACGAGCTGACTTTAAATGAATCGGTCTATAGTTAAATTATGATATTCATGTAAATGTATTTGATTGAGGCACGTTAGAAAGAACAACAAGATGCAGTTTTTGTAGAATCAAGTCAAGCAATAAATTGTCGTTATGTATGGGGGACAAACTATATTTCAACAGGTTGGGAAATACCCAAATCGTAACGAGGAAGGCATTTTGTCCTAGTACATCCAATCACAGCCCTGAATCCAATCTCTGCTCAGATTGTAGAGTAGAGGAGCCCTCGACATCGAGCCCTCTTTGCATGGGCTTAATGAACACCAGCACTGTGGAATATTCGAGATGGCATATCGTGGAAGTGATGGGGGAGAATGCTCGAGGGATAACGGGATATTTCCGAGTGGACATGGAGAGGGTCGCAGGGAATCGAAGGCTAAGGCTAGCCTTTATCCCTCCCTTTTTACTATTTGAGAGGGATGCTGTCAACAGCAGCAGGTGTACAGTTTTGAAATGTAGTAAAAGTAAAACGTGAACGAAAATTACTCTATTTTGCTAGAACTTCTAGTTCTTCCACTACTACCCCTACTGCTGCTGATACTACTACTTGTACTACTACTACTACTACTACTACTACTGCTCCTACTACTACATCTACAGTTACTACTACTACTATTTTCACTACTACTAATATTACTACTACTACTACAGTCGTACTCCTACTCCTACTACTACTTCTGCAATTGCAACTACAACACTACCACTTTTCTATTCCTACTACTACTGCTACTACATGTACTACACCTATTACTATTGCTACTAATATTACTACTATTTCCACTTCTACCACTACTCTAACTATCACCGCCACCCTTATTATTACAACTACTATTACCGCTGCCACTACTACAACAACTACTAGCATTTTTTCTATTAAATGTACCACCACAACTACTAAAGCAGCAGTAGCAAATACTACCATTATCTTTACAACGACTTTTAATATTTTTTTGACTAGAACCAATGTCATTACCTCTACCGCCGTCCCCCCTTCCCCCTTCCCCCTTTCAGGCACTAATCACTACTAGTGCTGTTTCAAGCACTACCAATCTTCAGCGCAACAAGTATTGAGACCACCACGAGTAAAATTATACAACTAGCGTTGCAACTCACCACTTTAAGTTATTTATCTCGCTGTTTGTATTTTCACTACTATTTCCCCCATTATTAGTACTAATAGTACTACAGCCGTGAGATTCTTCACTTGTACAATATCCAGTATTTCTACCACTAAACTTCTGTACGGATGTGAATGCTGGACAATGAACAAGGAAATAGAAAGGAAACTAGAAGCAACAGAGAATGTGGTTCATCAGAAGAATATTGAGAATATCATGGACAGAGAAAATATCGAATGAGTCAGA
Organism: Peronia verruculata; assembly: GCA_038406235.1. Taxonomy (NCBI): domain Eukaryota; kingdom Metazoa; phylum Mollusca; class Gastropoda; order Systellommatophora; family Onchidiidae; genus Peronia; species Peronia verruculata. Next base: position 11,315 of record JBCAUA010030820.1, read on the forward strand.
GCTGAAAGACTCAAATCTGAAAAGATCACTAACCGAAACGATAAGAGAGAGGCAACTGAAATTTCTAGGACACATCAGCTTCTGTGGTCACAGGAGCCTGGAATATCTAGCTATCACAGGGAAGATAGACGGTAGAAAAAACAGGGGTAGACAAAGAAAAAGCTACACGGAAAGTCTACATTCGTGGACAACAAATAAACCTCATGACAACAATTCCTTCTTGAGGTTGGCTGAAAACAGATCCGAGTGAAGAACCATGATCACCAATGTCTGTTCCAGACAAGGCAACACGAATGATGATGACTACCACTACATTTTTTTTTCTTTAACCTCCCTGAAGAAGAACCAACTGGGTTCGAAAATTTGGATTTTTTTCCCCCCTTTTTTTTTCTTCTTTTTTTTATATTTTTATTCTTTATTTATTGTTTTACTTACTATTTTTATTTCCCATGTTTTTGAAAAAAAAACTTTTTTTAAAATTTGTATTTCATTATTTCATTATATCTTTTTACCCTTTCAAATTTTATTTATTCATTCACTTTCCATTTTTTTCTATTTTCCATCTTGTGAATAAAATATCTCTATACCCGTCGACAGTCTTTGTGTGTGTGTGTTTTTTTTTCAAAAAAAGACACTTCTATAAAATGATGACTACCACTGTAATTACCATTAACATTATTGCTATTACTATGTACAAGTACGTATGGCAATCATTTCAAAGTTAGCTAGATATAGCCAAGGTGCCGATCTAACAAGGACTCGTTCAGCATTTCTTGATCTGGAATAACCTTCCAAATAATGCACAGTCCATGCATACGGTACTCGTGCTATAACACATTGGAGCCTTTTGACTGCCATTACTAAAACGTTAATATTAATATTACCACAGACAACTAGCACTACAAGCATAACAGCCATAGATAGATAGACAGATAGATAGATAGATAGATAGATAGATAGATAGATAGATAGATAGATAGATAGACAGATAGA